>JACCGJ010023864.1:0-10860 GCA_013407085.1 Atriophallophorus winterbourni | reverse complement strand
CAACAAAAAATAAATGTGTACAATTCGATAGAAGCACAAAAAAATGGAATCCAGGAAGGCCAAAATTTGCTAAACTTAAATGTGAAAATCACATTTACAGTTGTAGCCAGGATTTGCATTTAATCTATTGCATTTCATTCTTCTGTAGTAGAGGGATAGACAGCTGGATGTCCATATTCCAAAATGGGTCTGATTTGCTCGCCGTATAACATTTTGAACTCGTCAGCTGTTATAAATTGAAACTGAAATAATTGCACACAGAAAACGGTCACCAATTTCGATTTTTTATAGTGTCAGCTTTGGTTATCAATTAGGTGGACATGAGAATTTCAAGTGCTTTCACGTCATCTATTGGACAAATGGTATTGATTTTAAAGTAATGTTATCCACGCGGTCTACCTGATCACGGGTTGATGGAAGGAAAATTTCGGTCGTTTAACCAGGTCACACATTTTGCTAATGAATTCTTACAGGCCTCCGCATTGCTCCATCGTAGATGCAGAAAATATACTTCGAGATATTCTGCAAATAACAAACACTTCGTTTGAATTGCGTTTGGCTATTCATTAGCACATTCCTTGAACAGATGAGGACAAAAACCGACTATTGTGTCAGCATCAGCGGTTGCAACAGAAAATGTGTTTTTCAAACAAAGTCAATACATTCGTTCGAACAAATAATAGGAAATTAATTCAAACAGACTTCCGTCGATATTCAATGACTGCAGCTTGGTGATTGGACGGCTCATGTACATGATTGAACGCTTCGTATATTCAATAATAATTACATCAACTGAACCAACTGTGTCAATTAGCTCGCATTTGTGCTCATGTACTCTTAAAAGATTTGAAACCCATGATCCAGGTTTAGTTTTTACATGCTGTTCAACATTCAACCCTCTTTGATTTTGTCATGATGTTTTATAACTCATTCACCACTAGCCTTTTTATATTTTTTCCGACAACTGAAGACAATATCGATGTCAATTGCTAACAGGTAATCTCGAATCCCTCCCTACAACATTGGCTTGACGTATTCATGTTTCCAGCAATTAGAAAATATGATTTAAAAGTGTATTTCTGATATATGCTTCTTCTTTTGGTTGATGAAAATGGATCCCACCCGGAATTGAAGAGCATTGTTTGTCAAGTTTTTCTAGACAATAACGCATAGTGTTGGAATAAACTGACAAATAATTAAAAGAATCCCTCCGATCTCTCAAATCTGGCGGCTGACTATGTGCCGCTGATACACGAAGTCATACTGTGTGACTTACAACTCAGACTTCAGATCATTTCCATCAAATAACTCACCTTATTGTTTCACTAAAGTCTGTAACCGTGAGGTTGTCTTCATTCTCCTAGACATAAAAGCGAAAAGGCTCATTAGACGCTTTTGTTTTCTTTGATGGGGCATCTCGAAATATTCGGAATAGACTATTTCTGATTGTTTTTGTGTTGCATTTCCAGACTTCTGAAAAATTATTCTATCTAGTGTAAAGCTCTCGCTAATGGTCGAGGAAAAGCCGCGGGTGATCAATCAATCTTCCCAGATTATATCACGCGCGTTCAAGTCACAAAATTAAGCAATCGACTGATCGAGAGTGCTAACGCAGACTTTTGATCATCTCTGAGCCGTCATTATGGAGTGAGCGGTAAAGAACACCAACTGAAAAAGCACCAGAATTTGTCTTAATTGAAACTTTAATGCCAATGCTGCGTCGAGTTTAATCCGGAAATATTCGCGAACGGTAAGCAATGGGTAATTTTTGGCATAACGCACTGCCCCTCCACCACGATTACAAGCTTGACCTCTGTGAAAATGTGAGAACAGTATAAAAGGCTTGTCTTCCCTAATAATCGAATGAGCGCCACATTTCTGTGATCGCAATCATATAAGGAATTTGCAGAACATGCAAGCTCAATCAAATCTTTCATTGTGTCAATGATACTCCTCGCTCAAATTACAACTACTTTGAAGGTTCAAATCTGTGTAGCTAGGGATGACTGAAATTAAAGTCAAAATTTTGCAGCGGGGGCCTGAGAATCGGCCGTGCTCAACAATAAGTTTTCATGCTTTTACTTTTTTCAGTCAACCACGGAAAACCTTTGTTTTTGAACGGTTTTAACAGGTCGCGCGATGTAATACGAAGGACGTTTGAGCCCGCACAGCTTAAATGCCCGCAAAGTATTTTTATTTTCACGGATGGTGAATTTATGCGCCGGTCAGAAAAATGCGAAAAAAAACTTATACATTGGGGTTTAAAAATCGTGCAGCTGACTTTTCACTAACTTCCATCATAACGCTTGATGCCTGCAGACGAAACCGGAGCTGTTTTGGATTTGAATGTGACTGGCAATCTCAAATTTTCCAATCAAAGTTTGACGTCTCTCTTATTCGCATTAAAAATTTGTGTTTGAACTAATTTGATTAGCTGAAAATTCGTTTTAACGAATAAAGTTTCCTTCTTCTTCAAATTCATCCACAGTGTGCGTTGTCTCTACTCAATAAAACTCAAAATACTCAAAATGTTTTTTCCGGGTTTCATTAGGGATCGTTATCGTTATCGTAGTTTCTTATTAGCGGTCTTCCAACTAAATAAATTAACTAATTTTATTCTGGGATAATGCAAGGTATGTTATCATGATCCAACATTGGCCCAACAGAAAAATGTTTGTACAATTCAAATGGTGGTATGTACACATACCTTAGTACGGAATTTCGCGCTCAATAAATTAAATGTTACAAAATATTTCAAATTGCCTACATAGGATCAGTAGTGATCTGTTATAATTACAAAGAAATATGATTGCGGAGAAAGGAAATCAATGGAATTCCAGAAAAGACTTAAGTTAAGGATAATTTTATGCGAAGATGTGTGATGTTCTGTCTGTAGTGAATTTTTCCGAGGCTTTCGTTTTTGTATTGTTTGAAATAACTTAGTTTATCCAGAATATAACTGTTGTCTTGTTCGATAGTGCGAAATAGGACTGTTTTCCAATAGGTTGAGGTATCTTGCGTGTGGTTTTTCTTTGGGTTTACTGGTTTGAGAATTTATCTGCAAAGGTAAATAATCGAAATGTTTTCGTATGAACGTTTTGAAAATTAATTAAAATATTCAATACCAAGTTACGCCATTATTATAGATCGATATCTTGAATATCTTAATTACAATATATGAACTTAGAGGGCCGGAAGGAACGCTTTGTTTAATATCGTTTTTCTCAGTGGATAAGGTTAACATTTCTGTGTGGCATAAGTTGAAATAAATCATTTTTAAATCGTGTAAATGGTAATTATCTGTAACGTTGAAACGGATAAAATTCTTCGAACAAGCTTCCCTTTGACATATATGTGTACACCTGGTTTCTATAAATTTAATATTCGGATCAATATATCTAGTTCAATTCGTATAACAGTGACAAATGAGGTTTTAGACAATTATTGGTAGGATTTAATGTTGCTAGTTCGCTTCTCGGTTGTGAAACTTCGATTCTGTTTTTTTATTTTTCAGGATAACAGTAGTGTTACTGTCCAATCTGACAGGACAATTACTTGGAGTAGATAATTAACAAAATTTATTATGAGAAGAGAGTAAGTTTTTAGAAAGCATTATTCACCAGATTTATTTTATAGATTCAACAGATATTTTCTATTGAATTTTAGTTAATAAAATGTATAGAGAGTATGCTGAATATAAGCAGCGTAAATATAATCAATGAAATGGGATTACGTATTAATTTCGAGCAGCCCGCGACCTTCAATCCGAATTATTATTCTATTCTGGAGGGTAGTAATTTGAATAAGGCTTTCTGTTTATTAGAGACTTTCAATACGTGAACCCCAGAATGTATATCATCTCCTTCTCATGTACGTACTCAGTGAAGTTGCGCGAATGTCTCTACGAGTGGATTAGCCAGTATAATTGTTTTATCGAATCAGTCCGGAACGATCGATCGAAGGAAAGATCGAGGCAGATCGTTATCCATTGCCATTTAACCGTCTAGCACCATAAAGGACAAGTAGTTCCTAAGCACAAATTATATTAGTAATATTAATCATTAATATTATTATATTAATCATAGTTTATATTCTTGTGTGAAACAATTCATGCATTTTATGATCAGTTTTTTTATGAACAAATAGGGAAACAAAATGATAATTTCACGAATGATAAGTTGAAATAAATTTTTTATGTTCTTTACGTCAGCAACATCTGAAGAAATACTGCGTCGCAGCATTTTTATAATAGCTTATATAAATATTAAAATATGGTTAGCTGAGTAAAAATAACAAATAACAGTTTTGTTCAAAATAATAGTAAATGTGCGAAATGACGGACTGGGACAAATAATCGTTTGAATTGGTCCGAAATGTACTGTTTGCTTGCGCATGTTGATCACCATTTGAGTTTGAAAGGGTATACGATCATTGTTATTTCAATTAATTGATTTCAGTACAGCACAGGTGGCCTTGTAGTCGACAAAAATATAAGTCTGCACTACACCAAATACAACAAAATTGAACGAACTCACTAAAATAACAAAGAATTGAATGTCTTGAGAAAGATCGAGTGAATTTCAACAATAGCAAGATAATTTACATAGGAAAAGAGAAAAAAATAGAATTCGAGGTGTGGAATGCGCTAAAATGTTGGAGGATCCGTTAATAACAATTCCGGCACGGAGCGACGCACACAAACTTCGCAATTACGGAATAAGACAATGTCCGGAAGTTCGAAATTATATTGTATATTGTACAAGCATTAATTCGAATGAAGTATACATGGAAAAAACGAATAATCTAACATGGCCAAAATGTGTATGTACAAAATACGAAGATACAAAGTGAAAGTATTTGACAACAATACTCTTCCATCAGAGCGATAGTTTAGCTTGAAGTAAGGATAAGATGCGCTCGAAAAAAAATCATACTAAGACCTACGGTAAAGAATTTTGCGAGGAGTAAATTATGTTGGAACCCTGCTAAATGCATCAGTAATATTAATGAATACACCCACGACATGTAGGTCTGAATACAGTGATTGTGTTGTGTAATCACGGAATTTTAGTTGAGCGGTGATTCAAGAATATCAAAAATTAATCCATGCTGGTGGGAAATGGAATGGAGTGGTGTTACATATACGAGGATTGCCTGCCTGACAAGCTTTTCGAAAATTTCAGATACAAATTTTGTGGTTAATGAATCGATAATTAAATTATTATGTAAACATTCAAAATTTTGGCTAGAATTTAGAGATATTAAGTAGTAATAATAATAAATAATCAGATCCTATGCTGCATATTACTGGTACAAAACGTATTTCGCCAGCATTGTAGATAATTGAAACATGCCTTCGAGCTTTACGTATTTTTGAGAGCATAATTCTAATGGTGTCCAATGTCGATATATTGGAGGATGGACCTTTAGATATGATCAAATACGGTGGAAGTGACGATGTTTGCTTGGATATCAGAATGAACATGAAAAGCACCGTTATTTACTTTTCGTATTGCGATTCCTCCTAAAAATTTGATAGTTTGGTATAATGAGATGAGAATGTGATTGTTGTTAATTTGTTCAAGATTCTGTAATCAAAAAACTTCAGCAGGGTTTGGAAGAAGATGTCAACATGACACAAATATTTGAATCGTTACGGATCGAGTGTTTATAGAAATACATCGTATAAGTGAGTTTTGCTGAAAAATGAAAAAATGGTGTATAGTTGATAAATGGTTATCAAAGTACTATTTATTGATGTGAAAAGCTAGTCATGGGTCATGATAATTTTAAAATGAACTCGGGTATTGTTGGATCCGACGTCGGAGATTTCATGGAATGCTATGATTATGCACTACCATTTAATGTGCAGTATAGTAATGCCTTATCTCACTAAACACCTGGCGTGCAGTTGGATTATGTTGAACTCTGATAATTATGGACATCACTGTTATAATTTCTAATTGAAAAGTGTGATTTTGGATTTTTATGTGATAGTTTGCTACGATGGTTCTACTAAAACACGGAATACCCATCTACGAATTGTCATTTTTGTGTGTAGTTCCAGTAAAAGGATGAATAACGAACGTGTAATTAATTTTATACTAAAATTATCAATGGGAGACTGACAACTCGCGGTCAAATCTTCTCTCAGACGGTCTGACAAATAGACACCAACAACATATCATCGCAACATAGTACAATGGAACAATGGAACGATGGTTTATTGCACTAAAGAAGCGTACAAGCTTATAATAGCCGCAGGATGGTATGGTGTTTAATAAAGCAAGCAAAGTGAAAAATATGAAGCGAGTGTCATAAGAGGATAGAAGAGCAATAGTTTTTGTGGCGTAAAAGCATAGCTTAAAAAACCACAGGGTGTCATATACAGTGCGGTGAAAATAAAACAGGGAGTATCATCTTATACGGGGGCGGGAAGGCCATATAGCGGGCCACACTCGCTTGGAAATTGCGTCTTCCCGAATTTGCGAGGCGGTAGCAGGGGAAACGGAGGCATCGTGTTTGCGTTAGACCTGTAAACAAGTGAAACAGAAATTTAAATGTAGTAATGTAGTAATCAAGGGATTTGGTAATGGAGTTCTTGGAGGAAGGAGTCGATTCTTTGTTTAAACACGGTTAAGGGAGGAGCCGATACCACATCCTCTGGTAATTTGTTCCAAAGAGCACAAACACGCGCACAGAAAAAGTACTTTTGGCAGTTGATACGGGACTGTTTCAAGCAAAGTCTGTGGGAGTGACCGCGCAAATGCGTTGTATCGGTATTGCGGGAAAATAGGGAAAAGCACGGGTGGGTGGGTGAGGACATGATTTGATAGAGGTAGATAAGATCACCACGGGTCAGGCGATACTGCACAGAAAACATTTTCAATATTTCCAATCGTTGGGGGTATGGAATGAAGAACAATTCTCTGACAAGTTTCGTCGCACGCCGTTTAGGTGCCTCCAACAACTTTTGGTCTTTCATCAACCACAGGCTCCAGGCCAGGATAGCATATTCCAAATTTGGCAGAAGAAACCCTTCCAAAAGAATAGTAAAACATCGTGGCCAAAATTGATTGAATGCTCTGCGCAGGAGACCTAACATACTATCGGCAGTGTAGGCCATTTTTCTACAGGTAGCTGAGACGGATAGCCTAGACTCAATAATCATTATCAAGTCACGTTCAGCGTTGCTAACCTGGAGCGACTGACTACCGAGATGATAGTGTGGAGTACTGCCAGCGCGATTAGAAAGGACATGGCATTTCGATACGTTAAAGGGGAGATTATTCGTGACTGACCATAAGTGGAGTGTGTTAAGGTCCGCTTGCAGTAGATCCATGTCAGTACGGCTGTAAATCGTTCGCCATATTTTGACATCATCTGCATACAGCAACACAGGGGAATGAAGGGAACGTGTCAGATCGTCCACAAAAATGAGGAAAAGATTCGGTCCTAAAACAGAACCCTGCGGAACGCCACTGGGGGTGACAAACGGGGTTGAGAGCGAGCCGTTAACACGCACACGTGCCGATTGTTCATGGAGGTAACTTTTTAACCATGACAAGAGCTTGCCGGAAATTCTCAGCGAAACAAGCTTCTGCAGAAGTAGCCGGTGGTCGACCCTGTCAAAGGCCTTGGAGAAATCCAAATAAATCACATGGACTTCCCGACCTTTATCGACTGCGGTCGTCCACTGATCGCGAGCATGCATTAGATTAGTAAGGCACGATCTACGACGGCGGAAGCCATGTTGATTATCGGATAAGAGTTGAAATATGTCAACGTGATGCCGTAATGCGTCCACAATAAAAGATTCCATTATTTTGGATAGCACGGACAATAGGGCGATGGGGCGATAGTTACTGACATCACAGCGTGAACCACCCTTGTAGATAGGAGAAATGGATCCACATCTCCACTGGTCGGGAACACAACCGAGAGAATAAAGATGCTGAAAAAGGTCCGTCAAAGGGTCGCATAAAGAAGCAGCACATTCGCGCAGAACTCTAGGGTGAAGCGTATCAGGACCAGCAGAACTAGAAGGGCGCAGGGATATGAGCTTGCCGAAAATAGCGGCAGGTGTAAAAGTGATGTCTGAAAGTTCTAAAACTGATGGGGTTGGGTGGACAGGTACCGAAACCGATGTACTGGAGGGATCAAAAATCGAGGCATAGTAAAGCCGTAGTGCTTCTGCTGCTTTACTGGCTGTCTGGGTAGGGCCCAACGGTGTTTTTAAAGTTGTAATGCAAGGTTTGACATGACGTACACGATTGACAAAGCCTAAAAGCCGTTTTGGGTTATCAGCAAAGGCACAAGAAAGTTTGTACTGGTGGTTCAAACGATCTTCGCGGATGAGAGCCGTGGATTGGAAGGGGATAGGAAGTGGAGTGGACATAAATGGTCCATTCTCTATTCCGTTCGCTAATGAATTTCCGAGTGCGGCAACGTAGTGGAGTTCTCCTGTGCTTCCGTATTTGAACAGCTTTGGTTACCGTGCAAGAAGCAGTTAGTTGTAGTAGTCAGGAGAAAAAACTCAACAATGCATCGTCAGCTGATAGGTTGGTACTGAAATACCAGTCCTGATTCAGAATAAGAGTGTTCAACCTGTTGTAGTCGGTCCACCTCCGTGTGAACACTGAGCTATCTGCAATCTGGTCAGCCCAGTAGACTAGCTGGAAATGTAAGAATACATGATCACTGCGCCCAAGCGGTGCACGACGTTCGACATATCCAATCATCAGTTCATCGTCTGTCAAAATTAGATCCAGTAAAGATGGCATATCATTAGAACGGAAACAAGTGGGTTCAGTGGAATGGTTGAACAATGGGTGTGTGTGGATCAGATCTAGTAACTTTGATCAGGAATGACCATCTGGATAAGGACGATCGAACAAATTTGGAAGATTAAAGTCCCCCATGATGAGAACATGTGTGTGTGTCTGAAGGAGTACACGATTTAGGTAACTTAGCAATTGTTCATCGTCTTGGTTAGAATTACTCGGGGGGCAATAAATAACTACAACTATGATTGATTCAAAACTGGAAAGCTGTAAAGTGCAACTTAAAGTATCAGAGGATTGCATGACATAAGTAAAAAGTTCAGTACAGTGAATAGAGGAATTGACGTAAAGGGTAACTACACCGCCAGGCGATGGTCTATCGGATCGAAAAACGTTCATGTTCGGGATATAAATTTCATTGTCAAGGTGGCGTTCATCCAACCAAGTTTCAGTTAGTGCAATAATATCATAAGGACAGGTGGAAACATGGAACGTTAGTTCATTGAGTTTGCTCAACAGACCTTGAGTGTTTGTATAGGCACAGTTTAGGTATTTGCGGTGAATAAGACCAGACATAGCGTTATGGCCGGCCAGAGTAGGGCCGGCTCAATCAAGTTCTTTTGCATAATATCAGAGGAGTTATTCGATGTAAGATCACTTATCTTTGGACTCGAATTTTCAGATAGGAGAGTAGCCAGCGTAGGGTTGTTGGAGCACATTTCGCTTAGTATAACAGGATTTTGCGTTGCGCTGTCAGCCGCGATGGTGACTGGAGTTCGACGAGGTTGGTCTGGAAAAATTCGGACACTCGGTGGTGCTGTTCTATGAGCATGACGCCAGGCATTTAGGACAGTAGGCAACATCTCAGAGCTCAGGAAACAAACTTTCAGCAGTCGCGGAGAATTTCCATTGTAAGTGGTTGGATGAGGGAGTCGGTATAAGGACACTGTTGTGACTGGTTAGCAATTCATATGCTGATAAAGAAAACGCCATTGGGCGTGATCGTGTTTTTTACGTTCGGTTTTATTTTCGCTGTCACATTCTGGTACTCCATGAACAATGATGGCTCTAGGAGTGTCTTGTCGTTGCACATTAGGAGGACGATTTTTTGCGCGTTCTATCCAGGGTATATCGGGATGGATACAAGAGGGCGAAGCTTCGTGTCGCAGATAATGTGCAGACAATAAAACACTCTCCATCTGATCGTTATTTTCCAAGTCGACGCGCAGCAGACGTGGTTGGTCAGAGTGAGCAGAGGATGGGTGACGTGTGAGTCTCGTTAGGCATAACGGTTTGATAACCTGGATCTTCATGGAAGTACACAAGCGTTTCCACTGAAGTAGATCATGGGCTTGTTTAGCATTGAACTGCGATTCAGCAGACTCAACAACGTTGGTGCAAATAACAGAGAAATGTTTCAACGTTGACTTGATTTGTTTTGGCATACGAAGAGGACATGGTTGCTTTTTGGTCGGTGTAGTAGCAGTGAGAGTTTCTGCAATGGGCTTAGAGGTAGCATTACAAGGGAAGGGGGCAGTTGTTTCTAAATTCGCAGGAGGATTTATTGGAGTGGGTAAATTGAGACCTTTTTGAAGCTCAGCAAGCTCCAACAATACGCGGTTAAGTTGAGACTCAACATGACAGAGTCGGTTTTCCAGTATACTACGTGATGCGAGCTCCGTATTAGTAGTCGGAGTAAGAGAAACATTAGACACACGTGCTGGGGATGTGCGCATTGGAGTGGTTTGCGGGGTGTTTGCGAGTGAGTCTGGATGGCGACGGAGACCTTCAAAATAAGGGAGACACGATGGGCAAATATACTTCAGTGGTGAAGACGAGGAGGATTGTATTACAGCTACATCGAGGTGCGTTAAACTAGGAACACAAGAGAGATGCGATTTCATGCAGCAGAGTGAGCAGATCACAATCTTAGATCGGGCGCCGACACGTCGGTGACACATAGGACAAGAAGACAACTTTGACGGGGTCGAATAACACATTCCGAAAAGGAAGCAAAATATTCCAAAGTGGATAGTTTATCGGAAAACTAGAAAAGTATCACGTCAGAGAAAAATTC
>JACCGJ010023862.1:0-43632 GCA_013407085.1 Atriophallophorus winterbourni | reverse complement strand
TCAAAAGTATCGGCTTTGTGCAAAGATGTTGCTCTGCAACGAACACAGATATAGCATGCGTCTGGAACCATTTCATTATTTAATAATGCTATCGAGTCAGGGGCTAATGTGCGGTCGCATTTACCATGGATTTTACCCATACACAGAAAACACGTTATTACTTTACGCGCCATGGGACTCACCGGTTGTTCGCATGCTTTGCACGTGACTTCGGGACAATTCTGCGTGTCGAGATTCGTCCTATCAGCTGGGTCGGCCGTAACCATTGTTGCGTTCGCCGGATCCAGGCCCTTGGCAATGAGGTCAAGTTGGTTCGATGTCGCTGCCACAGTTTGATCGATCGATTTTTTAGTCCGTATGTTGGTTCTCGTGATGCGGTGAAACATGTTAGTAGCCTGAATTGGGTTGTTCGGCTGTGTGGCGGGTTTTTGTTCGACGGGTCGAGGTGGCTGTTTTGAAACACGTGATTTCGTCATGTTGCAAATAATCCAATATAACTCGTTAACTACACAAGCTAGAACACAGAAATAAGTATCAAAATTCGTAGCTCGACGCGATCTTTGCAATGATAGCAAAAACCGTAGAATAGTTAGCGATTGAAAAAAAGTTTGCGCGCGTGAGCAAACTGTGAAATTTACGCCGATATGATAACTTTGCTGCTAATCCGTTGACAAGAGCAAAACAAATAAATTCCGATAGATATGATCGAAAGTAGCACAGAATTCTTGGAATGAGAGAAATCCAAGCAGATTCGGCGAAGATATGAGCAGAAGTGTCAGAGCAACAAAAAATGCGACTGCACAGTAGGTCTGGTCTGAAGGTGATGTAGACAGCTTCAGCTGGACCTCGATGTCTTACAGGACTGGTCAGTTAGAAATTAACTAACTTACAATGTCAAAAAAGGCAAGGTATTGACTGCTGGAAGACATTTCGAGTTCTCTTACACGCTTGGTTCCCATATTCTTGAAAGCACTGACAAGGAGAAGGACTTGAGTGTGTGGGTGAGCAGCACATTGAAACCGTCACGTAACGCCACAGATGTCTATGAAAATACGTCACGAGTACTGGTTCTGCTAAATCGCGTGTTCGGGAGTTTCACGAAGCAAACCGTTCATCGAATAATTAATACGTACTGGAGGCCAACCCTGGCTACAGAAGGACATAAGCCTCTTGCAGAGAATATATCATCGGACCACCAAGCTCGTACGTGGTTTAAAGCACAAACAATACGAAGATCGTTTTATAAAGTCTCAATCTCTTCAACTCTCGCTACCGCCGTCTTAGAGGTGATTTGATTCTTATGTTCAATTTGTTGTATACCCCCAACCACCCGCTGAATAAACTATGGACACGACTACCACCCCGAACAAGCCGGAGTCATGACTACACAGTACTCATTCCCGACTCGAGACTGAACTGTCAAAGGTATTTTTATTATGTACGTGTATGTTTTACCTGGAACTACCTTCCTATTAATGGTGCACATTCACCCAACTTGGATATATCGAACTTTGATATCGAACTTGGACAACTTCATGTCGACCAATCCAAACATTGAACCTATATATTCTACAACTTAAAAGCTTTGAAATTTGAACCCATGCATCGAAGTAAACTATACATCTTGACCCCATGGATTCACATATGCCATCAAACCGATTGAAGACAATTTCTGCCGCATGCATTTTTACCTGATTTCTGAACTGCTCAGTAAGCAAACGAAACCCGCTTTTACTACCTATGTTTTTCTTAATTCACATGTTATACTGTGGTTTTTGTAAAGCTGTATGCTTTATAGACCGTTAAATTGTAAAGAATTGAATTGAATTGAATAATCTTAATTTCAGTGGTCCTGACTCGCACAACCCAGACAGATTACATCACCAACACGACACAGTTAAATTCTAGCTATGTCCCGAAACATAAGAGTAAAGATCTCCCGTTACCAACTCGCTATCGCACTAGAAAATGTATGAGAAAGCGAAATTTCGTATGGGCTATTCATAGGGTCGCCTTAACAGAATCGGCTAGAGCAAACTTTCGCAAATTACGGAATTATGTCACAAATCTCGTCCAGGAGGATAGACAATATCACCAGTTTCAGCTGGTAGTATGAATGCAGCGTTTGCGCTCATGAAATGTGTTTGGTTTTTGGATGGCCAAAATATCGACAAATAGACATTCGAGATACTTTGAGGTTTGCTGGCTTAAGACAAATAGTTCTGAAAGTGATACTGTGGATAAGTCTATTGTAGGTTCGCCAATGTCCATCTTTACCAAAGGCAATCAGTTGAGCTCTGCGTTATATGCGAAGTGCAGAAGTAAATCAGAATTGTACGTTCATGAAAAACTGAAATCGTTCGTATGCATTTGACCGACGAAAAGCCTGATGTTATTTATCTCCTCGGAATTCAATCGCTCATTGTGGGTTTATTCACATGACGTTTTCTGGATCTGACTTCCAATAAGTGTAACATAAAATCAAATTTTTTTCATGTACCATATTTAGACGACATACTCCCTGGAATTTATAAACAAAATAAGTGTATAATTTCGTTCAAAATGGATATTGATCAGCAAGATATGCAATCTATCAAAGTGCAAATCCTTTGGCTATAACTGTGATTTTGTTCTTAAGCAAAGTGCTTAGAGGTCTAATCAGGATACACATTGAAAGAACATTTAGTTGTAAAATGTTTTTTATTGCTGAGGCGGCTGCTGTGGTCCATACGCAGGTTTTATCTACGTTTTGGTACGAATGGTTAAACGTGATATTCAGTTATCGTTCAAACTATTATTATTATTGAATAATTCGTATTTGTATGCATTCCATCACATTCACACACGACTGGTTTAGTGCTGTTTGCATTCATCAGGTAGAGACATTAGAATCAAGCTCAGCATGCCTTGAAACAGTGGAAAAATTGTAAATCAGTTGAACTTGTAATTCACTTTTTGATATGGATTGTACAAACGACATGCTTAATCACGTGTGCGAATGGAAATAACTCCATCTTAAAAGAAAAATACGCATTTACATGCATTTCCATCACACACCAAGGCCGGATTCTTCCTGTTGTCGTTCATAATGTTAAGAATTTTCGAAAAGAATCCGCGTTCCTTGAAATAATGGAACATTGGTAAATAAGTTAGATTTGGAAAAGCTTCAATGAACAATCTGTTCAATCACACATGCCTACGGATTGCTGTAGCAAGACCATGGCTTGAATCACATCCACCTGTGCGTAGAGAACAAAATGAACGCAGATTTACTGTCAATTGCATCTTTACATAATATTCCCACGTCGCAACTATATCAGTGTCGCGGTTCAATCTTTTCGATATAATTAAATACATTTGTATTTCAATAGAATTTTAATGTAGAATTTAGACTTCAATGCTATAGCTGAGGTAATAGATGCGGGGTTCGCAATTATTTAAAAGGTAATAAAAAAACTAATCATATTATTAATAAATTTAGCACAAACTAGCTCCAGGTCACATTCTTCCAATAAAATGTGTATAGCCTCAGTGTGGTGGCCAAGTTTGCTAAGCAACTGATAACGCGAATGTGCAGGTTATACGATGTTGTGTAAGAAATTTTCATGTCACGGTGAATATCACCCAGAATATACAGGAATATGTTCATAAAAATATTATAAAACTAGTGATTTTTACGTATAATTGTTAGACATGCCCAGAGTCAACAAATAACAGAAATTAGAACAAATTACCCCTAACTGGTAGAGTTATTTTCCAAATTAATTCATACACATTCAATCAAATCGTCCCGATTTAATGTAAACTAAACGGTAACAATAAGTAAAATTTCAGACTATCTCTTTGACACTGCAATATCACAATCGCGATAAAGCTACTGTAAGCTAACGTAGCGTTAATTATTAATCACCAAAAAGAGACCAAAGATAAATATGATTGTTTACTAGTAGAATATTGATAAGTATTTTTGTAGTTCTCTGTTCATTAAGCATCGGTGCTCTTTGATCTGATAGGGTGGTGTCCATTAGTTCCGGTTGAAATCTGATTTAAAATAACTCATTCAGATTGCAATCATCACAACCGGAATTTTTATAATCAGTAATTACATTGTGATTCAGTATTTCAACATCGTGGTTCTTTCTAAGAACCCTATGCAATAGTGGCAAACAAGTATACCTTTGTTTACCACTTCACCGCTGTTTCAAAGCTCACTGAACATGATAAGACTGTCTCCACCTGATGACGGAAAACTGCGAAAAACCGGGAGTGGGGCGTAAGGGACGGCGATGTCAGCAACACAATATATTGGTCATGTAGTTGAAGTTTCAACTTTTGCTCTTGGAAATGCGAATTTTGAAAGAGACAAACTTTGCCACACGATCGATTGGAATATGTTTTGGACCGATCGTGTATTCATAATGCAATTTAAGTGAAATCGGTTAGAGTAGTTTTTGGGTAACGTTCCACTTCTGACACAGAAGCTTCGTCAGACCAAGGGTGATAGTCAGGTTAAGTAGTAGTCAACCCACCACCACTTATTTGACCTAACCGCTAAACAGCCTATAGTACGCTTACCGTGTGTCACGTCTCGTTGGAATGACCAGGATCAGTGGTCGATATTCCTACTAGTGTGTTTACATATCAATCTGATACAAGTGAACACGGTCAAGGTCAGTTGACACGGCGGTCTACATGCGTGAAATTACATAACTAACGGGGTTAGGGTTAACCTGATGTGCTATGTTACCGCCGTAAGGTTTCGGGCTTGAAACTCCAGATTATCTTTTTCAGTAGACCCAAGATACGGTATAACCTCAATTAAATCTATACGATCGCAACTTTTGTTTAAAGATAAATTCATTTATCGAGGATACAATTTTGATCTGTTCCATAGAAAGCCTACACGGGCCGTGTGAAATTTACAGCGACCGTATAATCTGGGCTGTGGTATTTGAAGGGTCAGATTGTGACTGCCGGTCAGGAGATTGGAACCCATTCTAAAGAGGTGTCTGAGTGGGTGGGACCCCGTATGGATTATCCAACATATCTGGATTAGTTCAGCTCGGATGGACCAGCGACTTGTTTTGTATTGGCCACTGGTGCAGCTTATTTTGGTCTGCTTACAAAACAAGGCAATCATCAACTGTGTTCACCCTCATCTAAAAATTTACGTCATCGGCGAAAAGAACAAGTTTGCCTCTTACCAATTTCGGTAGATCATTTATAAATAATGAGAACAATAATGGACTGAGTACTGAACATTGTGGTACAACACGCGTGGCTTCAATAGTTGGGGAATCTTATTATGTTATGGAAATCTATTCTATGTTGCGCTTTGCGTTCAGACAAGTAATTTACGAACCATGCTGGTAGATTTCAAGTGACGGCAACATGATTCAGCTTCTAACGTAGTTAGGCTGATCAACGCGATCGAAAGCTTTAGATATATTAAAGTAACAGGCATGTACGTAACTTCGTTTGCCTAATGAGTTCGTCCAATCGCTTAAAATCGTGAGCAAGTTAGGCAAGCAAGAGTAAGTTTTTCTAAACCAATATTGCATCTGAGAAAGATTTAAATGGCTATCGAGGTGTCTGCTAAAACATTAACACACGAGGCGTTCCAATACTTTGAAAATCACTGAAAGGAGATTCACAGGGCGGTAATTGACCATATCCAAACGACTAACACCTTTATAGATTGGAGTAATAACTACGGTTTTCCAGTCAGCTTGTAGGATTCAAATACTTAGTGAGTGTTTAAATATATCACATTGTGGTCCACAAAGCTTCAGTTTACATGACTTAAGAATAACCGGCGTTATTCAGTCACCCCTTGGGATTTGCTAACGTGTAGCCCACATTAATGATTTGGCACAACCGCAGGATTTACATCTACTATCTTTCCTCCTATATTAAATGTGGCAAAGGTTTTGACAGTGACACATCTTTTGGAAAAAAGACTTGCGCATAAAATTTTGATAAGACATCAGTTGTATACTTGACATTATCTGTCAATCCGTCCGCTGTCTGAATAGAAAAATCTCCTGCTTCATCAGTAGTCGCGTTGTTTACGATGGTGTACAGTATATTAGGATGATTTTCTAGCTGTTCTATCAGCATCCAATGATGAATTTGCTTATCTTCGCGAATTAAGGATGTCACTTCGTTTCGAAAATTTCAAAAATGTTTCCAGGATTCGTCTGTTTAAGTGGTCCTGTGTGTTGCCCATGCCGAAATTGCACGACTATCCACATTTGAGTGCGACTGCAAAGTTTGAATTTAAATGTCCCAGCCTTTCGCTTCGTAATATAAGCTGAGGTTTCGCTTATTTTCATACCGATTTATCACGAAAGGCTAAAAGAAAGAGGTGCTGGCAAACATAGAGATCAGAAATGTAACTACTGTTTTTGATGATGCCTTTAATGTTTGTATTCAGCACTCTAAGCTCAGCATTCGATTATCCACGTTGCGTTGCTGGATACATTTTGAAGCAAGTTAACCAGCGTTTTGTTTCGCGCGACAAGGTTTACAGTAGCATAAGCCACGACATTTTTTCGTCATTTAGGATCGATATCGCCTCCGGGGTCAATGTTTTATCGCCTTTTGCGTGACACGTGTATGAACAGGTGCGTCACATGACAGAGTTGACCTTACGGCTAGCCACAATCTCATGGACGACACATGTTTCGCCAACAGCAGATTGTTTTAAATGCACGCAGATCTGATCCTACTGTCGCTAACTGATGAGCGCAGACAGTACGAAACCGGTCGTGGGAAGTGTGATGGAAATGCGTGCAAATGAACGTTTTTTCACGATCATTGGTTAAAACCATATTCCAATCTAAGTGAAGGGATGTGAGCAACACATTACTTTGTCTATCTACATGTGTTTGAACACATGCGATCGAATAGGTTGGGCGAAACCAATCTTACCCAAAAGTGGATTACAAGCGCAACTTATTTTTAATTCTTACACTGTTTCAAGCGCATGCGGAACCTGATCCTACTATCCCTACCTGATGAGTGCAAACAGAACGAAGCCAGTCGTTTTTATGTGTTATGGAAATGCGTGCAAATAAGTGTTTTTTGTTCATGATCATTGTTTCAATTCGACGCTATTATGGTGGCTGAATCAGTAATGCTTTTACTGGACAGAGCAGAATAAAACGGTGAATGTCAGAATAGTAATTAAACGCTAGAAGGGTTGCATCCAGTATAATACCACAGTAACAGAAATACACAACCTAAAATTTTAATGAAAGAATGGGACTACCTAGTGAATAAAATGAATTGCCAACCATAATCTTAAATCCAAATAAGAACGAACTCGTGACAAAAATATTCATTAGACAGACTTTTATTTCTGACCTAGTATACGGGATATATGCTCTGTCAAGATCACAGGCGAGTTGAAGGCTGAAATATTCATGCGGTAACCGGTTTGCTTAACATGGTCGAACGGCATCTGAAGCCGTACCCTCAAACGAAATATTTGCTAGTGCTCTCAGTAACTGCGAGGAACAGCAATAGGGCATTAATAGCCTTATATTTAACGGCTTTTAACATTTTGCGCAGCAGAAATTGACAAATGATTTTTCAAAACGTCCTATATGCAGTGAATATGAGCATAATGAAATTAATTCATCATTCCAGTCTGTTGACAGCGTTGCGAACCCGTCGTAATTCTGTTTTCGGAAGGATTGCGAAAATATCCTGCGGAATTGAGCAGATTGAACACGTTAGCCGCAATCCAACGTTATCCAATTTGCCAAGATCGGACAAACGGGCAAAGCTTTACTAGTGCTTGAATTGAACCAGTTGGCACGAAATCGATTAGATCGGTAGAGACATGTCAAAGACAGTGATCTGATTACCAGATTTTGCATATAAAATAAGTATAAGGTGTATTTTGTCCTGTAAGTTAAATGGGTGCGGATCTCAATCTTTCTCTCTTTCGAACGAAAGTCCTGAACCCTGTGCAATAGGTGTTGAACATGATATGCGTCTAGTCTCCGATTAACCTAACGTAGTCTACCCATCCCCTTACAATTGAAAGAACATCTATATTACTCAGCTTATCGTGTTGTTACTGTTATATTTATATGAATTAAATTCAGTTTTCTATTTACAGGAAGAATATTCTAATCTAGCTGTTCAATGCATGGATTTCGCCGTGAGCTGCATCGATTTGTGCCGAACGTCTAACGAGGTTCATTGCTTATTGCAAGGAGATTCTGATGTCGAATCAGTCGGTCAAAAACATCCATTGAAGACAGTAGAGATCGCCATTCGATCCAGAGAGAAAAAGGTCAGTATTGTGGCAAGTATTTGACACTATTCGCGTAGAAGTGATCACAATATCATACGGTGAATGTTTGCCTTGGAAAGGATATTTCTACACAGTGTTATTTGTAGGAGTGGGGTCATGTTTATGCTAGAAAAACTTTCGGTTACACACAGTTACGTTTTACAAATGAAGTTCAATTGATTGCTATCTGTTCATTGATATCAAATTAAAATAGAATACCAACGCTTCTTGAATTATCAAACTGCTTTCATGCATAACAGTTATGCTTTCACATTTTCATCTTAATATGTAATAGCTATACCATGTATGAGAGCCATTTTTACATGAAACATACTTTGCGAGCAGTATAATTGTTAAATTATTTATTTATTCTGTAGTGCTATATAGTATTTACATTTTAATTATTGTATCGTTATTATATTTGAAGTAAATTATTAAATTTTATCCGAAAGCAGATATCTCCAAAATCATATAGCATTTCGTTGGCCATTAAAACCTTTGAGCGTTTACCAATTCAAAAACATTAGATTTAAATAATACAAATCTTTGCTATCATATACCGTGGGCAAATATTTACTATTGTGTGGTTTGGAATAAATATTTGTCGAAAACCGTAAAACGTATAGTTGCAAATTAAAACGTTTTGGTCGCAAAAGTGAGACAGAATGTTTCAAATAAATTTTGCTGTATTTTTTCGGAACCTGAGGTGGATATCGCAATCTGCTGTCCAATGAAAATATTTGATGTTAGTGATTTCAAACTGCAACCTTCTAATTATATTTTCAATGCTCGTGTCAGGAAATAAAAAGAAAACTCGGTGTGTTTTATGATGCCATTGGTTCTGTTGATTGATTCAACGATCAGCAAACAACATTGAGTGAGCATGCCTACAACCAACGTCGGTAATTTTAGATTGCAACGAGTGTTCGATTAACTGCCTTCTCTCCAGAGTGGAAGTGTGATGTACTTCTAGTTTGGCTAAATTTACAACCTGTTTCATAGCCATAAATTAAATAATTTTAAATTCTATTTTGTACCGCCAATCTAAGCAGTTTGGTTATATCTTGAATATATTGTACATTGGAATGCGTTCAATGTTCTAATTGAAAATACCCCTCAGTTTGCGGATGAAAGTTAAGAATGCCATCTAAAGATTTCGAATTCACTTTTGTTGTCATGTTAGTAATTAACTTGTTCAGGTGTACGCAAGAGTCTTAGAGTGAACATCAAGCTTTACATTTTTTCACTTTTTAGTTTGTAGCTCATTCGAATTGTCAACATCAACTTGAGAATTTATTCTATAACCCGATGTTCTGCATTCGTGACTTCGAAGGAGCGCAGCGCCTACAATTTTTCGTCATTTTTCTACCACTTCTGCCTCTACTATACCTGATATATTTATTTTTTCCGAAATTTCGAGTAAGTAATTGAATTTGAGTAACATATGTCTAGAAACATTGCGGGTTTAATACACATGTTCGAACGGGAATCAATACGTAGGAAAGATATTTAAAATGTAATCTGGATGATTTAAAATTATGAACATAAAACAATATTTTTTCGTAGTTAATGATGTCGGATATGCGATATAATTTATTAAACTTAAAAGTATTTCTCATAGGTTCAAACCCAGTCTACATGAGTGGGGGCTCAAGTGATTGAACAGGTTGGTCGTAACGGCCTTACCTAAGAGTGGCATACAAACGCAACTTGTTTAAGAGATTTTCATTTTGAGAAATATATGAGGGAAAACTAGATTAGGGATTAAATGAATTCGAATAAATTTTATTCATTCCAAACGGATTAACTTTATCTCAAAGTATCTTTATTGTCTATCTGAAAGTCGAAACTTTTCTGCAATTAACGACTTCCGTTTATCAACAAAATATTTGCAAAGCACGAAGGATTTGTTTTCGGTGTTGCACATCAAGTGGTACAAAAGTAAGAAAATACAAATAGATCTAATCAACATTGAAGGACGATCCCCTTTGAAAATGTTTACAATTTTTTTAAAGCGGAACAAATCGTAGTATTTTTCCCTTTAAATATACAATTCTACCATCCATTTTCAAAATTCAGATAACGTAGCCAAAATAAAAAATTGTAAGTCCTATATTTCAAAATGAATGTCCTACAAATAAAATAACCACTAATGTTAAATTCTATTTCTTTGCCACAATTTCGCGAATATCAACATTTTCATCGCTGACATCCCAGACACCATTTGCGAATCTGCATTGTTGACATACACATCAAAATAATCCCTTTCAAACGACAGCAGGTGACTGCTCGAATGCTGAGCTCGTCTAAATGTGAAAAATGTTGTCAAATGAGCTTGACTGGTCCTTGGTGGCTTTCGGATTTATAAATATTGTTATTGCAGTAAGCATACTCATATCAATGTCATAAAATTCTATTCGAACGAGATCAAATAATTCATTTCATACTGCGAATTATTCGGACATAAAATTCAACATTGACCAAAGTGTGTCATCAAACAATATTACGTAAACAAACATAATTTAATTAAATATGTTTGAAAAATAACAAAGCTGCAGTAGTAGAAGTAGTAGAAAAGCGGCAGTAGTTTGCTTGTCGGCAAAACTCCTGTTTAATTATTGATCCAAATTCATCTGGTCGAATTTGTTCACGTGACTGGCAGCTATTGTAATTATTTGAAGACATCCGTTATAACCTATAAACGAATGACAAAAATTAATTTTATTAGAAAATTTTCGCGTCTGCGTGTTTTCTTAACATCAAAACATGATGTACACATCACTAAATATTTTAAACACTTTTCTGTTCTAATTAATGTGAAAGGTTAATTTCAATGTGTTGAAATTTTCCCACCAGATGCCTTTACCACAGGCTCTGATTTATCGTGACCGAGGCAGTCCGAAATTTGAAGTAAGTCTAAAATCCGATGAATGACAACGTCATGTTGATTTGATTACGTTCGTTATTTGAAGGTTGAATAATTTTTTGATATATGAATTCGCGCTCATGTCTATTGCAGCCAGGCTCATACGATATTTTTGATTATCTCAAGTGTTGGAGCCGCGGCAGTGCAATAGTTATAATTTTGAAAACGTGTTATGATGCTTCATGTGAGCTTGGTCACAAATTCATGATAACTTTAATAAGACTTTAACTAATGTATCTATGAATCTTGTTGAGTTTATGATATGAAATCGATAGCTACATGCTATATCCTTGCAGCAATGGCTCAATAAGCAACTGGGATTTGGCGCGGGATGCAACGTTAGATACAAATATCACGGAGGCGAAGTCATGTCTTAAATACTCAATCCAATATGAATTCATTGGTAGAGAGATATGAAATTGAGTATGGCGAAATCGAATTCACTCCGAAAAAGCTAGGATTCTGTCAATTATCATTTCAATTAACATTTCAGAGGTAGAAATAAGCGTAACCAAATCAATATTTAAAATATGAAATAATATGAGTTAATACCATGTGCATAAGCTTTTCGATTTGGCTGGCCAGAAAACTTTGACGACTAAACTCTTTGCATTTGGCGACCTCGCCGAATTCTCTCAAATATCTATTCGAAAATCAAGTCATTTGTTAGACACAACAAAAACCTTAGATTATTGTATCGTGTATAGTAAACAGGTATATTTATTAAGTGCGTATCGTTTTCTATACATTTCGTGGCCATTCAGATAAGATTTACTCCTGCCGATGCCTTCAAATATCGTCGAATCAACGCTCTAATCCCCAAATAATGACGGGAATTTCGCGGTGTTCTATTAAGATATTGTTTTTTATTCAGTTTCTCGTTCGTTATTTTGTTTGTGATAACTATATTCAGGATACACTTGCAGTATTTCACGCTGATCACAATGATAATCATACTCAGATACAAGCTTTTTCACTGAAAGAGTTCAAATTCGGTCGCCTGTATCCAAATGCCGATTTCATCACCGGACTAGAATTCAATATTGTGAAAATCTAACACAAATTTCTATTATATCAAAAAATTCTTAATCTACTCAAGTTCATCGGGCGCAACTAAATGAAGAAACCCCAATGCCAATTATTGACAAAATTATTTGATAATATTGTGATCAAATTTTTTTGTCTTTCTAAATTTTCCTGAAATTTACTCTGAAAGTTTAGGGATTTTTTCGAACCGATACATTATTTTCGCTTCTTGGTTGTCTGTCCATGTGAATCAAATGGATGATTGTGCAAGCATTACCAAACAGTGAATTCAATGGGCAAACTTTGCCTAACATTTCGCCACTGTTTTAAAAGCATGCGGATCCTGATATTTTATCCTCAACTTGCCTTGGACGCAAAAAGCACGATCAATATGCGTGCAAATACGTATGTTTTCTTATGAACGAGCCTTTTTAGTCTACAGGGCAATGATTTGGGGAAGAATCTAGTAGACCTCAGTAATTTCGAGTTGTCGTGCTTTTTGCTCACAAAATATCATCTTTCATTTACCTGTCCAGTTTTTGATGAATTAATTATGTGCGTGCAACTCGTCGTTCTATTATTTCTGCAGTTTAAAATAAACTGACCCACAAATTTTAAGATGTGTGTTCACCATAAAGATAAAAACGTTAAAAACGAACAAAATCCAGATAGATAGGAAAATACCTCTTGAATTGATTTACTACTGAACGTTAGTAAATTTCAATATACGAAATTTGTATGATGCTAGTACACTGGTCACAAATTTGGCTGTAATATTTTCACAATATTGAATAACTCGGATCAAGGATGCTATGAAAAGAAAATCTTAAAATAATACACGGTTATAATAATTGTAAATTGGATCGCGAATAGGGGTTTGTTGAAAGAACCGCTGTGCCGAAAATCATGATTTCAGTATCGGATTATATGCTTATGATCTTGCGGTCTCAACATATAGTCAAACAGACAGAACATTTCTTTGGATTGTGAGTGAAGTAGTTGATATAATACATTGTTCAAATCATTATATGAAGAAATGTAACGAAGAAGGACATGAAACTTTTTTTAATAAGCAGAGAATAGATTTGGAGAGGTTTTATACTTTACTTACTTATTTCACATCTAGGACATAGGCCGCTACCCTGCTCTTCAGAGAACACAAATATAAGGGAGCCTCTCTAGCTGTTCCCGCGACTTGCCCATCTGCTTGGCGTCGCATCCAGGTCTCGGTGTTAGGTATTTTTAGGCTGCGCACGTTTCCTCTTTCCTTGGGTGTTTGAGGCGAGGGATTATCTGGTGAGGTTTGATGCAAGTTTGTGGAGCGTGAGGCTAATTCTTCGCGAGCGTCTCGGAAGGATGTTTTTTCAGCAGGATGCTGCTCCGTGCGTTATCACAATTCTTTGATGATCTTATCGGCCAGCGGATCTTTAGGATCTACCTGAGAAAAGTGTTGATGAAGACCCGGATTTTCTTCATGATGGCGATTTTGGTTTAGGAACCCAGATGTTCCGCAGCTGATGGAATGCTGCTCCTACTTTACTGATGCGGGTTCTGACGTCTTCATCTGTTCCTGCAAGTTTATCTAGGATGCTGACGAAATAGGTGAAACTGTTCACTTCTTTAAGCACCTTGTTTTGGACTGTGATGGGTATTGTTTTGGATTCATTGGTCTTGAATCTGTTGCTGGTTGTGGGAGAGAAGAGCTAGATTGTTGGCGAAGACGACACCGTCCATCTGCTTACAAAGTATCCACTGGATACACTTCCGCTTCTGGTCTGTCGATATCTTCATGATGGTCAGCAGGAAAATGAACCGGAAGAGTAACCTGCCTTGCCTTACTCCGGTTATGACATAGATGGTGTCAGCGAGTTGTTCGCCATGCACTATTTTGCAGGTAATACTTTCCTTTGGTTTGCTGATTATGTTGGTGATCTATTCTGGTACGCCGTAATGTATCAGTAGTTTCCAGATTGTCAGTCTTTCGACGCTGCCAAACGCCTTCTCATAGTCGATGAAGTTGATGTAGAGACTAATTCCATTCCAGTGACTGCTCTAGAATGAATAGAAGTGTTGCGATCTGGTCCGTACACGATCTCTCCTTACGGAAGCCAGCTTGTTGGACACGAATATATGAACCAATATCGTATAATATTCTGTTTGGATAAATGCGGTTAAACAGCTTTCCTGGGATGGACGAAAGTATTATCCTTCGGAAGTCAGTGCTGGAACTAGGGTCGCCTTTCTTGTGGCGCTTGATGAGGTAGCCTGCTTTCCACTCAGCCGGTACTTATTTTACTTAGTTCTAGCAGAACATTGGTTAGAGGAGTTCCACACTGGTCTTGAAGTCCCCCTTTAGCGCTTCTGCCGGGATGCTCTCCGGTTCTGTAGTCATGTTCCTTCGTCTGTCGTGTATGATGGTTGACAGTCTGCTGTAAAAATCGTCCTTCTCCTTCTCTTCATTGCCGTTCGTCAGGGCATCGCACTGGCTTGTGTCCATGTTGATCTTCTTCTATGTATAAAAGGAGGCTGTCAGGATCCGTGATCCGTGAGCCTCCCACCGAATGAGCGCTCTCTGTGGTGATTCGGAAATCAACAGGGCCACTTCTTGGATGTGTGCGGCATCTTCCTGCTCGTCGCCCAAATACAACAGTAATTCACCGAAGTCAGTCATATCTGCCCTGAAACAATACATCATGACTAGCTTATTTCAAAGACGGTGTGGTTAAACTTTCTCATAACTTCGGCCACTTGCATTGCCCTTCCAGTCCCATACATGCTCCGAAAGCTCCATGTGGCGATAGTAGTTGTGTTCTAGGTGGAGTCGATGATCATCGGCCCAATGGCTTCTGGGTGACGCTAGCTTTCACTGTCCAACGTCATTCACATTTCCGCTGGGGTCCATCTTCTCTCAGACCCGTGTTCTCTGTTAGTATTCTTGCTGGCATTTTGTAGCATGATAGTTTTTCACAGGTGCAAACGCTAGCTCTACATTTAACCCTCCTCATTTTTAAGCCGGGATTGGGAAGGTCCTTTGTCGAGTTAGGGGTTTTATAATCACTTGAAAATAAGTGTACCGTAAGTTGTTGCCATTACTGAACTAGAACGGGGAGATATTGGTGCGCCCACTCTCAAGAAACTATCGATGATTTACAGTCTCATTCTAAATCCCAAGCATTCTATGGACAGTCGAATGTACCAATGTCGTCAAAGTCGTGTTCGTAAGCTGAATGTAAAAGAGGTCCACATGTGTTGATGTAATTTCTCTATAGCATTACCCGGATTGCTTCTTTCATGCGAATGTTTACTATCATACTATACAAACGCGAACGAGAACACCACCGTTGAAAGCAGGCACGATTACTCCCGTTTCTAGGTGTTAGCTTGGCAGATACGGATCGCTGTACACGGTTAACGTTAATTCCGGTTATCTTCAAATTCATTGAGCGAATTTGAGAGAACCTAAAATGTAGAAAATTTTTTACTTTGGTGCAGCACGTTTTATTTGGAAATTAGTCCTGTCCGTCGAAACATCTTGCTAATTTGTGGGATTGGACTAAATAATGCAACAAAGCTGATGGTACCGTCCGCAGGCGACCAAGATCAAGGCTAATCAGGAGTTTTAAAACTTATGAAGAACCCACTAATAAGCGAAAGTTTCCTACAGATGTCTTCGGGACTGGTGCAATCCACACAGTTTTTCAACCATTTGCAATAGTGCCAGCATAGAGTCAACTGTGAAAATGAAAGCTACCGTTTTGGCAATCAATGTCGCACATACATTTAGTAACCTAGTAATATTCGATACGTGTTTCTCTGTTTATATTATCACTTTTCATGTCAACCATTGAATACTTAAAATATGGTGAATGAAATTTGGCTGTGATTTCAAATAGGAAATAATTGTGCACGCTTCTGATTGTTAAAATATACGCGCAAACGAAGACCGATAATGGGTCATTGACAACCAGTTAATAAACAATTACACATAGAGATCTATAACATCTATTTAGGGATTTGTAATCTCTCAAGGTCGCTAATTTAATCCAAACGTGACAGCGATCCAAACGAAGCCGATCGGCATGAGATCACCGGACCAATCAGGTACAACTGAGGACCGACTTCGCTACACAACGCTTCTGCTGTAATTGGGAGATTCACATTTCTGTCTGTGTGTGATTACTTGTCATGTTCGTAATAAACATTTGCGCACTTGACGTTCAATTGCATTGTGGTATTCGAGGATGAACCTGCTTCAGTGTAGACTAATTGTCCATAAGTTTTAAAAAGGTAACGTTAAACATTAAACATCGGTAAAATGTAAAGGGTTCGCCGTGATTTAGGTTGGATGGAATGCCCTTGAGGTGAAGGATAAACTATATAATCTGCATTAGAATGTGGGCAATCTCCTGAAATAGTATGTCGACTGAGAAGTGTGTTGTTAGATTTTCAGTAACTGATTTTCATCAATATTTGGCGAAATGTTTGCACATATTTGGACAACAAAAGCTTCGTTCCTATATGCATTCTAATTTTCTTCAAAAAAATTAATTGGTTAAATTGCTAGCACGTAGACACATCCAATCCCACCTGAAATTCAATTTCGATTTTATGATTTTAGTAAATTTGAAAGTAGACCGCGCTGGATTGTTGCTTTAGGACGTGTGCCTTTTGGCCGGAGCCTCGCACATTGTATTTACAGCGGTGCACATTTGTACTTATACCGAATTCGCCATCATACTCAGCTGCACGAAATCAGTTTTAAAATATATGTGACAGACTAGCATCTTGTCGAATGCGTGAATGATCGCATTTACCACATTATGTTTCTGTTACGGGACATTAGGCTGCACTTTGATGTTTATTAGAAAAGAAAGCTAAGCACAAACACTCCACAAAGAACATCACCCTGCGACACTACAAAAGGGCAGCATTGGCTGAAAAGACCGACGAAAACAAACTCGGGTTTCGGAGGATTTACGCAAGAAATGGTTGAGTGAAAGAAACTTTCAAAATAGGATCTGATGGACAACACCAGCCGCTATCGAATGCATTTGAGCCAGATTGGCCGACCGAGCTGTGAGATGTTGAGCTGAACCGTTACAAGCAATTTGAGATAACTAGATTTGCCTATATATTTTTAGTGTTTTATTCTTTGTATTATTCTATGTTCTCTTGTGTTGTTTGAGTGTTAGTAAACGTGATTAAATTTGGAAATGTTGACCTCAGTAAGGCATTTGGAAGCAATCTACGAGTGCGAAGGGCCCGGTGGTGACGGGGTTACTTTGGTTAAAATGTCTTTCAGACGCTGTTAACAATATGAACTGAACGTAATGAGACGAAGATTGCTCTTAGGCAATAATCACATCCACCAACCGTAAGTAACCCGGTTAAAAATAGAAAATATTTCAAATGGCACATAAGCAATATAAATACGTTAAATTTTTGACGAAAATTTCTGGAAATTTTATCAATTGATATGTGACGTGTAATCAGGTACCATAATGCATTTTCTATTTAACAGATAGCCAATATACTCAAATGCCCGGTGATAAAATTTCTTGGTTACATGGCATCCTACTTTGCCTTTCTCATCTTTATCACCGTCGCAACGTTTCGCTTGGATCGGAGAGATGACAGCGATTCAGATGACGACTGGGAAACCCGTGCCTCCGAGGTCTGGAGCTATGATTTCCGATCGAGTACAGTGGTGATGACGAAAATTCAAATAATTCTACTTTTCTGGATATTGGGTAAGCTTGTTCTGGTTGCATTAGCAAACATCTCATATTTAAGCTTTATTTTTCATGGTAAAAGCACATTATTAGTATAAAACAAGTTGGCAATTGTTTTGAGGCTCACCAGAAATACGAATAACATGGATGTAAGTGTGATGCAAATCTTGATAATCTTCTGAGGGATATTCGATGCAAGATCGATAAGCATTGTTTACATGTTGTCCGCGTAACTTCGCACTGCAAAACGTTGAAACGCTCGCTTTTCCACTACTAAACCTTAGAACCTGCACAGGCCCCACTTCGATCTACCGAGAGATAGTCTTACGGTTTGGTAACAATAATGCCAGGTTTTATGTCTTTCGGAAAGTTTTTATGCAACATGTGCACTTCTTTGAAAAGAGAACGAACTAAACACTTGGCAGTAAGTAATTTTTAATTCTACACTTCACTAATCAAGTTTTAATAAGCGATCTTGTCACAGTTGGGTGTATGTGCAACTGTATGTTGTCAATTATGTTCTAAACACGAAGAAAAGTTTATTGAGGATATTACTGAAGCAGAGATTATATTGAGTGGTGGGATTATTTTCGGAGTCACTCATCTGTAGAAAATAGATTTTATTTCTCTGTCCGATATCAGGTGATATGCAGAACAAAGGATATACATTCTACGGAAAGATACACCGGCCATATAGAACTTGTGCAGCGAGTGTGCATTATCGAAAGAAATCAATCTGTGGACGCTGTAACATTAAGGATGTTCACAGTAGTGAACCGTTTTCCGAATTATTAGGCTATAGAACGGCAGAAACAGCCGAAACCCAAATGTCTCTCAGTATAAGCGATAAATTTTTATCAATAGCATAAGGGAATCGTTTATAGCATGCATGCAGTGATAGCAAACACACAGTGGCTAACTTCATTTTGCAATAAAATCTGAAAATGGGTCGGTAAACTTTCTCGATTATAGACATCTGGTTGAAAATCAAATTAAAAAAGTAAAAACATTGAAATACCTAGAAAGAGAAACTAGGTGCATTTTTCGATCACTGGATCATGGTGTGATACACAAGAAATTCTTTGAACTAAAGACAACAGGGAAAGATAATCTCATAGCATTTCTGAGGAATCAAAGTGATGTTAATATATTTATTTGTTTAATCCATTTCTAAATGACCGATGCTACTCTGGTTGCCCACATGCAACGGCAACACTGAATTGTGCCAAAGCTACCCAGAAAAAGCAAATTCATGACGTGACATGTATGTGATGTTACAGGTGCAGAAAACTCATTGCAAGTGTGATAAAATAAAAACCGTTGCGGATGAAGTAATTTGATTTGTTAACTGCGAACTAGAATCCGGCCTGTTAATTTTGGCTTGTTGCTATAGATACATAAACATACGATTTCACGTTTAGACTTTCTAAATCTCGATCAGTGGCAAAAGCAATTTTATCAAGATTAAATATTGGTGTTAAATCAAATACTAATAAAAACTCTGTGACTTACGCGTGGAATCCAATAAAACGAAGATCCGAATATTCCGTCAGGAAAATCGTGAGTGAATTGATCACAATTCATTCGAACACGGAGTAAATATCACTGTATCACTGTATCAGACACTGGTACCTCCAACATACAACAACGATTAATTTCATTCATTTGAATCTCAAAACTGTCAGGCCTTTCGTTTCCTGCTAATGACAGGCCCCGTCTGCCCCAAATCTGTTAATATTATTCAAATGACTAGTATGTCTCTTAAATCGCAGAATTAAACTGTATTGACGGAAATATTTACTATATTTTAAATAATAGGCACTGATCAAAGTGTACATACACGAATCCGCGTTTGTAACCGCGTGCTCACATTGTGTCAGATTGACGTGGATACACACTGTGAGGAAAATCGACAACTGATCCTGGTCATTCCCACGAGTCGTGACACACTGTAGGCGTATTATAGGCTGTTTAGCGGTAAGGTCAAATAAGTGGTGGTGGGTTGACTACTGCTTAATCGTGTTCCCTGTCCTGACTATCACCCTTGGTCTGACGAAGATTGTGTGTCAGAAATGAAAAGTTACCCAAAAACTGACCTAACCGATTGCACTTAAATTTCTTTGCATTATGAATACACGATTGGTCCCAAACATGTTCCAATCGATTGCTAGTTCGAATATGTTGCAGACAGCCGAGGCGATTTCAATCTAAAGCTTTAGACCAAACTTATGCTTTAGAACGAAGTACGAGATACAGGGACTTGCAGTGAAACTGACCCAAAAACTTTTGCTAGTAAACTGGATCGTATGTCAATCAATTAAGACAGACAAGAAAAATCGTTCAGTCGGCAAATTGCAACTCGATGTCGGGACATGTTTATCATTTTTTAAATTTGTGGTGAAATTATAACAGCTGAAAATTGAAGTCAACTTCTACATTGTATTTTGTTTAACTAATCATGTTAATCAAGTCCATTTCCATTTTCTTATGCTTTAACTGTACAGCTTGATCTGCAATCCTGATAAGAAATTCCCGCACTTTATTGAAATATATTGTTAACACAGGAATTTATAATCAAACCGCATGTTGTTTAGAGGTCTAGCACATTTTTCACACAGGTTTGAGGACACCTTATCACATCACCCCACGTGTTTCTCACACACTTGTCAATGCTGACCCAATTCATCAGTGAGGTCAAACTGTCCAACGTTAATTGCGGTCACCGCTGATTCCCAAAGCACAATAGAAAGCTAATTGGTCAAACGCCTTCAGAACGCATATGACAAAGAACAAAAGACACGCTTAACTCATTTAAGCAAGTCTCGTTATCACATAACTGATCGAGACTTGTCTTCTATACTGGTTTATATTTCGATCTGATTTACCACACAATTTCGCGCCAACCTGTCCAGATTCAAGATTCAAGATTCAAGATTTATGGTTGAAAAAGCAATTAACTTTACAATAACAGTGGAGTGGAGCTATAGGTACAAATGCATATATATATTTATAAATAAAATCAAAATCAATGGGACGATGATAGTTTAATAATAGTTGGGGGCAAAATTCGGATTAGCTCTCATGTAATCGTCAAGTTTTGATTTGAATATAGATAAACTGTTTGAGTTTACCAAATCAGCGGGTAGGGAATTCCAAACAAAGCACACACGTACCGAATAAACATACCAGCGGCAGTTCCGTTTGGTATGTGGTATTTCCAAATTGCAACCATGGCCACGGCTGTTGCTGGAAGTTCGAAGGTGGAATAATATATCCAGGGGGTGGGAAACAGTATTAAGTATTTTGTATGCGAGGATGAGATCACCTCGCGTTCGCCTTTGTGCAAGTGTCCTCAGCCCCAGTCGTCTGAGTCGCCCGGCGAATGGCATATTTTCGAGTCCAATGACAAGCTTCGAAGCTATCTGGTATATGTGATCCAGAAGTAAGATGACTTTTTGGAGCCATGGTGTCCCGGCTTGTGCGGCATAGTCTAGAACCCGGTGTATTTATATATTCAGCATGAGAGGAAAACGCCCCGGGGAAAAACGTCAAAATTTCAACCGAGCAACCGAGACGCGCTTTTGTAAACGGCTTCGCATTGTAGACCATTTTTCAAACTGCCGCAAATCCAGACACCCAGGTCCTTTTCTTCCAAGGTGTAATCCAGGTTTATGTTACCGAGCTTGTATTGATAGGAAATCCAAGGTCACGATCGATCTGAATGATTTTCGAATTTTGCATATTCAATGACATTTTATTTTCGGATAAACAGTTGTACAAAGCATTCAAATCTTTTTGCAGCAAAATACAATCATCAAAATTGCTGATTCGCCTCCATACATTTATATCGTAAGCGAACTTTACCATCTTATTGTCATTTGGTATTAGTAAATCGTTCATATAGACTAGGAACAGTATTGGTCCAAGCACTGAGCCTGGTGGAACACCGCTAGTGACATCGATTTTCTCCGATTTTAGTCCGTCCACACGAACTCTGTGTCTGTTGCTGAGGTAATCACGAATCCATGCATATAATCTTCCAACAATACCGTGTTTCTTTAGATTTTTCAAGAGTAGATTATTATCAACTCTGAGAAAGCTTTAGACATGTCCAAGTAGAGATCCTGAATACAGCTCCCCGTATTTACAACCCTCACCCAATCGTCAAATCTTTTCAGCAATTTTGTTAGACAAGAGTGATTACTGCGAAATTCCTTTTGGGCAACTGCCGAAAGTTGTTTTTTTCCAGATGTCTCACTATTTCTGTGGTTATTATTAGCTCATAAACTTTTGATACCAAAGACATCAATGTCACCGGCCTGTAATTTTTAACTTCAGAACGGCAAGCACCATTGTAAATGGGTATTATTTGTCCCAGTTTCCATCTTTTAGTATAATTCCAGTTTGGAGCAAATTATAAAACATGCAGGATAGAGGTTCAAATAGCTGCGCATGACAGGTTTTGAGCAGCTTTGGAGTTATCTCTTCTGGTCTTGGAGATTTCTTTACGTTTAATTTTCGTAAGTGCTGCGCTACCACGGATTATTCAATACTTCACTCAATTTCTGTTGGTAAATCAAGTCGAATGATTGGTTCCTAATCAGGCTCCGTGGATTTCGGCGCAAAAATTCCGGCATAAAAGTCTGCTAACAGGTCAGCGGTCTGATTATTGGATTATGTGAAGCCGGACAAAGTTTTTAGGGCAAAGACTCCTAGTTTATTATTCGTTCTATGGTTTACGAGTCTATATAAGAGCTTCGGATTCTGGTGCATCTGAAAAATCAATTGCGATCGGAAAGCTTGTTTATCATCTCGAATTAAGCTGATAACTTTGTTTCGCAGTCGTGTAAATTGTGCCCAACAATCAGCTTTGTTGGTAGCCTTGTGAAACTCCCATGCTATTGCCCTTTGTTTCACCCACTTTTTATTCCTGCTTCGTAGTAAAAATTTATTATGTTGAGACGTTTTCTTCAAAACGAACATTGAATGTTCCTCCAATATAGATTTCAGGTGCTGTAAGAGAGAGCGCCAATGACTATCCAGATCGGAGTAATCCAGTTATGCGAAACTAGTGTTTTGTAACTCACCACATAGCGCACGGTACTGCACACTTCTGACACATTTCGTGCCTTCGCTGTTGCGACTAGCGCTACAAACGTACTCGAATTCTAGGACAACGTGATCGCTTCGTCCGATCGGAGGTTCATAAACGTTATTCTGAACAGCTGTGCGATCTGATGTAAGTATAAAGTCCAAGGTAGACGAATGGTCTGATCCTCTCATACGAGTAAATACAAAAACGTGGTTATAAAGGGGTGCGTAATCCAAAACGGCTCGAAGTTCATTTTCAAGTGTCTCTGATGAATGATCATCCCGGTTATAGAGCTGGGGAAAGTTGAAATCCCCCATTATCAATATTTGTATATTGTACCGCGTTGTTACATAGCGCAAAGCATTAATCAGTTTTTTGTTTATGTCGAGAGTTGCTGTTGGAGAACGATAGATCACTCCAATAATGTATTGGTCTCCAGAAGTATGAGTCGGAGAGCATCAAATATGTCAGTTATATCAACGGTCTGGTCGTTCATAGCTCTACAGATAAACGATTACTTAAAGTAGAGTGCAGCTCCTTCACCATCACCTAAACGGTCACACCGGAATAGAGACATTTTGGCAAAGAGAGTTCATTATCAGAGAATGAGGCATGGAACACGTTTCTGTTATTGCAACTATGTCTGGTGCCGTTTCATTACACATCTGGGACAATTCGATTATTTTTTGTGAAGTCTGTTTGCGTTTGCATAGATGCACTTAATTGTATTTTTCGTGAGTAATGACGTGTTGTAAACTGAAGTTATTGGTCGGGCTTCTCTGGAGTCGGACTAAACAAGTAGTGATGAATCACGCGGTATGTGATAAGGCGCTAAACAGTGTGATGCCGGATCCCTCCGAATAGTCAGTCCCCGAGATGATAAAACATGTGAGCTGTCGCCGACCGCTTGAATCGACAATTAGGTTTCGGTGTGAATTGCTCAGTCGGCCTCGATTTGAACCGGACCTACGACGTTTTTGATGTATTTATTTCTTCCATTTGGACGGTAACGCTGCTATCCGCTGTCTCCAGACGGGGGAGCGTTTGAATTATGACATTGGGTTTGGGTGGGTTAAGTCTAACATCATTAGGTAATGTTCGTTTTCTTTTTTACCATTCCGACCTTACGAGTTCGGTCATAGTGCTGATCAACAACGTAATCTTCAGAGGTTTCAGTTCATCCCCTTTATATTTTGGCGAAAAAGGTACTCGAAAAGTGTCCACAACAACGGCATTAGAAAAATATAGAGAACACGCAATGTAGCGCCATTGCTTGACGTCGTTCTGTACGGTTTCCTGAGTCGATGTTCAATAAGTAATTTCTGGTACACCAAGTAGAACCATACTTCGTGATACCGTTTTAACCTGGCGTTCAAGTTACTCTTACTTTCCCGCCATGGCATATCTGGATATATGCGGCAGTTTGAGTCGGGATCTGTCTTGAGTAGATACGCATTCATCTATACGTTCTCGATATCAGCCTCGCATTTCAGTGTTAACTTGAGCAAGCGAGGTTGACCAATATGAGCTGAAGTTGAGTAGCGAGTTAGACGAGTCAATTTGTATGCGATTACATTTTCAATTTGCATTAGGTGGTAAAATTGAGTCCATTTCTCGGCGGCGTGTTTCTGTTTGCTATCAAACGGTTTTCTTGGGATTCGCTAGCGTTCGTACCTATCACGCTCAGCGCGTATAGGAAAGTCAGCTTTGTCGAATTTAAAGCATTTGGGGCTTGCATTTGTGAGTCGGTGACAGCAATTTTGGAGTGTACAGCTGATGTCGACCGTAAATGCATATCTCTGTAAGGATTTCCTACTTCTGTGGTCGTTTTAGCTGATTCCAAATCGGGATTAACCCTGTTTTTGCTGTTTTGGCACACGAATAGCCTTAGTCTTAGATTCCTTCAATGGTGGTTCCGAAATCGTTGAATTGATATGATGGTTTACATCAGTGATCACTTGCGTACTCACATGATATACCAACATTTCTTCCACACGTCGTAGGCCCAAATCCAAACCGGTCATTCTATTTTCTAATTTTCCTTCAAAAGTATCGGCTTTGTGCAAAGATGTAGCTCTGCAACGAACACAGACATAGCATGCACCTGGAACCATTTCATTATTTAATAATGCTATCGAATCAGGGTCACATTTTCCATGGAGTTTACCCATACACAAAAAACACGTTATGACTTTACTCGGCATGGGACTCACCAGTTGTTCACATTCTTTGCACGTGACCTCGGGACAATATTGCGTGTCGAGTTTCGACCTATCAGCTGGGCCGGCTGTGACCATTGTTGCATTCACATTGAGGTCAAGTTGGTTCCATGACGCTGTCACAGTTGGATCGATCGGTTTTTTTGTCCGTATGTTGGATCTCGTGATGAGGTCAAGCGTGTTAGTAGCCTGAAGTGGGTTGTTTGGCTGAGTGGTGCGCGTTTGGTCGACAGATCGATGTGGCTCCTTTGGAACTCGTGATTACGCCATTTAGCAAATAACCCACTATAACTCGTTAATCACACAAAGTAGAATACAGAAACATGCGTAGCTTGGGGCGATCTTTGCAGTGATAGCAACCCATATACACTCTGGGCTCGTTTGACAGACCTTGACAGAAATAGGAACTAACCACATCGGAACCTGATTGACTCGTACTTTACTTTTACTTTAGTGAGGCTGGCTTCGCAGGTGGATTAGTCGGCTTCATTGATGTCTATAATCACGCCAATCCACGCGAGGCGAGATCGTTGCAGATTGTAATCCATTGGCGTTCCTAACTTCACACGCACTGTACGCAAACCAAGTGCGTCAATATCCTCCTTCACAGTAGAAAGTCATGTTTTAATTTGACCGCCTTGTCTCCGACGTGAGGTGTCGATGACGAGTTTCGTTAGCGCTCAGTATTTCATTCGGAGGACCTGACCAAACCAGTATAGTCTTGGCCATTAGATGTGAACGGTAGGCGGAGGTAATCCGTTTCATCGCAAACAAACGGCAGCGTTCTGTACAGAGTCCGTATTTTGGACGCCCATGATTAACCAATGGCGCCAACGGTTGAAAACACCTAAGACCGCAGCGTCCACATCTCAAATCCATAAAGAAGTACAGGGCGGATCGATTTTACAAAAGACGTATTTTACTTTTATGGCCGATACCAGACTTGCGCCCAAGTGCGCATTTCAACTGGAAAAACGCATTGCTCGCAAGATCAACACTTAACTTCTCTTCGTTATTCTTCTGACCATTGAGTAAAATAATTGAAACCAGGTATCTGACGAGCAAAGGATACGCAATCAGACAGGCCTGGACGTTCATTTGATGAACGCCTGGTGTAGCAGTATAACGGAATAACCGATTGGCACTTGACTGTTCAATAGATGTAAACGAGCTGTGATTGAGAAGGGAAATCCAAGGAATGCCAAACTGATAGTCGATTTAGATGCTAGTTGAAGAAACAGTCGGACAGCGTTTAAAACGAATCGCTGTACAGTTGATGCGAATGAAGATATAGATTCGCTAAGTGAACAAATCATTTGTGATTAGCTAAACAACACAAACGGTCGAATCACGTCTACTCCAATAATTCAATTTACAAAAATAACTGGAGCTGACGGCTACCTGACATTTCTGGATGTTCAAGTGAAGCTGGCAAATAAAGGAGAATAAAAGGTGAGTCTCTATCAGTATATGACATACAAGGATCAAATATTGAACTTCAATTGCAAAAATACGACACAACAACTGTATCAAAAGCTTAAACGAATGAGCAGAAACACACAGCAGGTTAAATCAAACGGCAAGAAGAGTATTTTTACAATGTACGCCGGAAGAATATTTACACAAGTTGTTTCATGATACACAACAAGTTTAAGTAAGTACAACAAATGAAACCAAAAGCAAAACCAAGTCAATTTTACGCAGCCATTTGAAAAATACGAATAACAAAGTGATAAAAAAAAACAATTGAAGTTTGTTAACAAGATTGCGTGTAGAAATTGTAGAAAGAATTAGTTCATTAAGACTCATCATCTCAAGTTTAGCAGTAAACTACATGAACACCAGATAGCGGTACGCAGCCACGACCATAAATAACTGGTCTCAATTTATTTTTATCAACTTCCCCATCAGTTTGACTGGAAAACAAAATAAATAAACTAGAGGAAACAACCAACTCGTGCGAGAAAAAATCAAAAGATCAACTCGTTTATCACGCACATGACAATGACAACGTCTACCTTTTAAAGGCTGCTCTATTTACGGCATCAGTGTCCTCTAATTGTTTGTGCAACTTGCCAGTTTCATGCGCTATTTGGTCGAGTTTGTTCTAACCACTTCCACTGGAGCCCTGGACACGGTAACCCTTTTCAACCGTCATTGAAGAATTGAATATTTTTTCGATAAAAGATGTCGTTGTACATCTGCTCCGTTTCACGAAAATGTGACTCGAAACGCTCTGATAAAATTATCCCGGGGCCTAAATTTTGCGGAAACGCGCTTTGTATCACTGGGCTTTTAAGCGCTTAGTGTTTTTATGTCGGAGAGTCAGGATGTAAATATCATCCGAGAGTTCATCATTCGACTGTTCGCTAATGTACTTTATGCCACTACAATATGTTATTATCAACAATTCAAATGCATAATCTAACTTTCCTGTGAAAAACTTGAGAGATGTTGATGATCCACATGCGCCAAAATTCTGTTATATAGCAACATTTAAATCTCTACATAAAAGCATAGATGAAATATATAAGATATTTCGAGTGCCATATTCGTCTAATTCAAGAGTCCATGTCGAATGTTCAGGAATCATCTAAGTAAAGAGAACGAATAATCATTACCGATAAATTAGGAACGATTCACCTATGAATAAAAGACTCACTGAGGTACGGCATCACTGAAATTGAACGTTTAATAATGTACTTGCATTTAATTAATTAATCCTTGAAATCTTGAACCCTTGAATCCAATTCCGCATGCAACAATCTGCCTTATTCTGTACGGGAACTGAATATGTTTTCCAAACAATATCCTAAACTGCATGTAGTTCCTTGAGACACAGGTCAAGAGCTGTTGAGTGCTGTTTGCAATCATTATGCAAAGTATGATCAGTATCCGCATGCCTCGAATTATTGGAGTAATGATAAACAACGGTAACGCTTGTATGTCACTGTTGAACAAGGTAGGCACGACCGACCTTTTCAATCTCATGTGTCTACAGACATGGATGTGGTCAAACCCGTGGTCGTAAAACAAAAAATCTTCATTTTCTTGCGTGAAAATGAGTGGGCACAATTTATCGAGCAGTTTGGTCGTACTAACCTTATCCAACAGTGGCGTACGAGCGCAAACCTTGTAAATGTTTTGTTAAAATGAGAGTAAATTGGTCTGGATTGCAAGGATGGCTTTTTCCCATCAAGGATTTGAATGTTATCATCAGTATACAGAAATAGCTTGCATGTATTCGGTCATGTGATTTTTGTAACGTTCTCTTCTGATTGAGAAGCTTCGTTTTACCGAAAATGTAAAAAAATAAAATGGATGTTTAACTGATTGGAGCAATGAATTTTTAAACAATATTGTTGTGACTTGTTAAGGAGCAGACTACTTAGTGTTCCAAGGGTACTGAAGAACGGGGTGAGTTCATTTTCAAATGAAATGTGTTCTTGGTAAGCCTCAGTGTTTCTCGTTGGCTGTAATTGCGATAGAATTCTATCAGCCAGCAGTCTTGAGGCCTCCTCTACAGTATCGAGCGCCGGTTTGATGATGTGCCGTTTCGTCCACTTTATTAATTGCATGAACACCATACCTACATATACAAACTGATTCGGTATACAAACGTTGAAAATATGGTTTTACCCCAAGCCAATGTTATCGAGGTACATTTACGCAGTGTTCGGTTAAAAAGAAATTACTACTGTTCTTCCTGCATTTATGCTGCTTACCGACACGCCGACCTGGTCATTTCTTTTAGTGCTAATAACCCAAGATGTTTTTGCAGTATCGACTTCTGAGCAATTTTAATATTTGACTTTAAAAGTGCTGTACATCCTATGCATCCATGGTCGACATACACCGAAGGAGGCCGACAACAACAACAAAATTTCGCTTTTTGTAGCGAAATGTAAAGGCAACGTTTTTTATCCTTCATCAGCAATGAACGAGGCTTCCCACCATTTAATACGTTACTCTTTATAAATACTTTATTCAAATTTATAAGAATAAGCTTGGATTCTGCTTTTACATATATTATAAGCTCTCTGTTAGGATATAGTAGACGAAGTATGTTCTACATATATGAATTATAACTATATGTCTCACACGTACAGTAGTATATAATACAGATATTGTTCTATTTGGATCACGCTGATCATTGGGTCTTATTCACCAAAGATTTTTACATTGTCGGCAAAACTTGATTCCTGGTGATTAAGCAATGCAAGTCATCCAATTTGACCAATCACAACTCCTGCGTTTGTTTGGAATGCTCGTTCAAGATTCTCAAGCCGCGCTTATGTTATAACTACACAAGATTAATAAAGAAAACAATGCTTATCTGAGGACAGCCGTGAAACATATCCTCATATCGTCAAGCCCACGTATCAAATGTGACGAAATTATCAAAATCGAAACACATCAGTAATCTGACACCTGATCCAAGAATAAGGCGAACGGATTGTGAATGCAAAATCGATGAATAATAGTAACAAGTCGACGCACGAAAAGGGAAGCTTATTTAAAATAAACCTGATTGTACTTTTCCTATGGGATAAAAGAAATGAAAAGGAAACCTGACCGCTGGGTAGTTTTTGTTTGAAATGCATGTAGATACGTTTTATTTTTTCATATTATTTAGAACATATCATCATTAGTGATTAAAGTTCCAGTTGACGCAGAATCAACACATATTCTTAAAAATACTTTACAATTACCTATCATCGAATCAAAAAGCAATACAGAAGAAAATGGGCCCGGAGTAAATAAGTCCTCGTATAATTGAAAGCAAACACCTGCAAAATCTACCCGATTTCTTCGATTTTGCACAAGCTTTCAAAAAAAGCAAAACGAACCAACCAACAAGAACATAAATGTATATTTTCTGCCATTTTATGATCTAGCTTCACAAACCCTTTGTGGAGTATGATTAAAGTGGGTATTTCGAAGGAAAACAGCTCTTAGGCCAGAGCGAGGTCGCATCTCTGGGAATAAAAATTTTAATAAAAGAGTAAAGCTTATTGGCCCCTACGTATTAAAATTTTATTTCAATTCCACTGCATATTAATATAAGAAGATAGAGTTAACTTCGGAATTAATATATTTCCCATCCATTTATCGAGTTTTTAATTTTACTGTTATTTATAATTAAACAGGTCAACTAGCCATGGAATGCAAACAAGTCTACTATTATGGCCTACGTTATTTTTTTCGAAGTTATTACAATGTCATGGACTGGGCAGCCATTGCTCTGTATCTGGCATCCTATTCACTGCGGATCATTGTCGATTTTAAAGTGCACACCGCCATGTCCAGCCATGGAGATCAACTCAGAACAGCTCGTAGTTTGTGGAATAACGCAACATGCACAAGCCTCGGCTCTTGTTCCCAAATCACAATGATACCAATCAATCATTACGTCAATTACCGGAACGAAATATTGACCCCGCTGTCTGCTTATTGGCTAAGAGGATGTAAGTGTCAAGATTATGCTTACAGGTGTCGTTAACTCAGAATGATTAGAATTCATTGCAGTCCAAATGCGAACTACTCTTGATCTAGTTGTATTAATGATAAAAGGTGTAAAAATTGCAAGGTATGCATACATAACATAGATACATCTAATAGTGCTCACCAAATGCGACTTTTAAATAAATCATATATAGTTAATCTATGAATATATGTGTGGTACAATTCTTATTAAACCCATTACGGCATTTTATTGATCTAATGATTACCATAAATGTATTCACTGCTAATTAAATTATTGTTCAATGTTGACAGTTGACAAAATCATCAAGAACGGCAAACCAAATGCAACGACATAGCTGTTTATTGACAAAACCATATGGCTAATACTAGTGGAAGTCGAATGCATTTTCCCCACCATGAAAGAAATATGGTAAAAGCGAGTTAGGAGTTGTTTTAATATAGACTTCGACAATTTTTGTGTCCTAGGTCCAATGAGTTCAGCTCCACACGAGTATTGTTATTAATTGTGATTCGTATCAAAATCTTTTTAAATAGCAAACCGTATTCTGGGCTACGGATACAGAACAAAATATCTTTATATCGTCAGCGAATAACGAATTGTTATATCCAACATGTTCCAGTATTTCCTTGACGTTAACCAGAAATAAGATCGGACCAAGGACACAACACAGGGCAATTTTGCTAGCTGCTGCTATTTCTTTTGATCATGCACCGTCAACACGAATCAAACATAAGTTATCAATATGATCAGCATCGGTAGTTTGATGATTCGTTTGAAACGTTTTAGGAAAATTTCATCATAACGTAATTCCAGAATCTCTTAACTCTGACCGTCTGTAATCGGATAATTTTCGCATTTACTTTGTAAACTGTCAACATCTTAACTTCAGAATTAATATCTCATCAAACGTCTCGGTTGATTAACATTCTGCTATATGCAGTTCATAGTGTTGCCATTATGCTTGTATCCAGAAAAGTCCTCAGTTCATTTTAACTTTCAGGCATTTATACTCGTCTGTATCTTAGGTTTCTTTCGATGGAAGTTTTCACATTCCAGGTTGAATGCAATACTAAAATGTCGCAGTGCTGGGAGGTGTAAGTTCAAAGACAGTATGAAGAAACAAATTCTCAGTGTTCTTTTGTTATCTATCGAAACCATTAGCTTCATTAAAACAACGTTATCCTTAACAGTGAAATTTGTTTTGAATTCCTATTTTACATATCTTTACCAAAACTTCAATACGTCTCCCAAAGCTCATCCAATAAAGTAGATGAATTTTCCGTTTTGTTCATTCCTATGGCTAAGCTATTAAAATATATACTACATCGCTTATATTGTGCCTGTTGATCCACGTTCGTGATTATGTGGACAACAACTCAGCTTAGTTTACAAAGCACATCACGCATGTTCTTCAGGTCGTTTATGGTGGGCACCCGATGATCCTGAATACGTTTCCGATTGTCTGTTCGCCTTGGGAAATGTGCTATCGTTCGCGCGCATCAGTCATCTAATGCCGGCCTGGGAACTGCTGGGACCGTTGCAAATTTCTTTGGCTCGAATGATCTCTGACATCATACGCTTCATGGCGCTTTTCAGTCTGGTGAGTACTACTGAGCCATTGGGTTGATGTTGACGAATTTTTCATTAATATCAATTGGTGGCATCAAATGCTAATGTTGAGAAAACCGGAAGGTTACATGTTATAGGATACGTGAACAGTCCATGAGACGAAGTTGCTTTGAAGTCTATTTTATCTGTAAAATGGCCTACGTGAATTCTTCCTTATATCGAAACATCACTCAATCATGCTTTTTATCTTCTGGTCACAATTTTAAGAAGTCCTAATTTTCTAGCAAACGGAACACTCTAAAAACCAACATCTTGTTTATCATATTCTAAATAGTTTCTGAATTTATTAAATCTTGAATAGGGAATCAAATATTGGCTTTGATCTTTGATCACCTATGGTTCACATAAATGAACCGCTAAAATTGTTGACTCTCTCTGTCACACATTATCCTACTCAGGTTTAAATTTATATTTAGTCATAACAGACAATATGTGAAACGTTAAACTGAAATAACTTTGACACGACCGATTGAAATTACTGAAAAAATGCTTCGTTGGTTTATTTGAACACCCGTATAATGCTTAATGCTGATCAATATACGGAAAACCAACAAATCAGGCAAATGTATTTTCGTTGAACTATGATCGAACTACCTAATGTGCTTGCAGATAATTGTCATAGTTTATCTTGTTATTCAGGATCTTGTAACGAACGTTAGGATACCAACCAGTATGACACAATCATAGATAATTTGGAGGAGAGAATGGAATTGATAAGGATTTATTTGAGTAAGTACACAGAATTAAACTGCTTAAATGATGTATTTAATGAACACCTAATTAAGGTTTGCAGGAAAATGTGTTCGTTATAGCCTTCAATGCTCTGTAGTATAATATACTTTTAACTGAAATCTACCCCATTACTGATGCTATACATGAGATTTTTCAAACGCTGAGATTATACCTGCAAGAAGGACGACGCCGAATATGATTCGGAAACATTTCTCTGGGATTAAACAGCGGACAGAAGCGGGGAATCGTGAATCTAATATTTCGTTACTGCTCACTTCCTAATTCAACATGCAGTAACGTCTAAGATGTATTCATTAAGAAAGATGTATTTGCCAGTTTATAATACTGCCAGCAAAATTCCTATCAGAAACGAATCGATAATGTCTTAAAAGCCGATGGGATTCTTCAAGGTGCCTAGAAAAACAGCAAATCATTTGAATGTTCTACGATAAATGGATAAATTGTCATTTTAGAAGATGAAGTGATTCAACTGTATTTAATACTTTTTGTGAATTAGCTTTAATTAATATTTAATATGGCGCCTGATGTGGAGATTATACATAAAATGCTCAACCATTCTGTTTTCTTTACATCTTGTAAATGTCGCCACGGGACAAGAACGAACTCAACGTCAACAATAACATTGCAAGGATAGTAAACTTGTTAGGTTATAATAACCACCAGAGAAGGTTTATTGCTTTTTATTGATATGCGCATTTCATTTTTTGTAAATTTCAACAAATAAGTAATATATCTTGTTTGCCGGTTGACCTTTATTACACGTGTATCTTATTGCGATCGTAATAACATCGTGTTACATGCTGCCTCGACAAGGATTCATTCGATTCTATCCGATTAATAATGTTAAAGATATAATACTTAATTGATTTGTTTCCCTTGAACGCAGATTGTAATTGCATTCGTTGTGGGATTAACAAATCTGTACTGGTATTTCGCCAACATCATCATGTATGTAGATATTCCGGGCAGAACTGTTGGATATATCAGCGGAATTCCAGCATTCAAAAGGTAAATGAAAAAGTTTCGTTTTAGGGGAAATTCAAAATATTTCTATGCGATATCGAAAACTCCTTTATTTGCTATTAAACTGGTTTATTTATTACGACGGGTAGGCGAAATCTCACGGTTTTCTGCCCGCTGATGCGATTTGTTGATATGTTAATTTCAAACTAGGGAAGAGTAGCTTAAAATTATGTTAGCTGATGTTTAACGGACTTCAGTTGGTTTTATATAACCTATTCTATTTACTAGTGTTTTATGAAGACAGTCTTAATATTGAAACTTTAAGCACAGGCAGATCGTAATACTACTGTATTTACCCTATGGGTGCAAACATCACTAACTCGGGTGTGAGGTGTGTTTGATGGAAATGCATGCAAATGAGCTTTATTATTCATGGTCATGTGATCAAACCTGTACTTACATGAGCGTGGGCTCATATGATTGAAAAGGTTGGTCGTACCATCACAATCCATCACAGGCATACAAGCGGAACTTGTTTACCGTTCTTCTAAATTTTGAAGCGCATGCGGATCCTGAACCTACTGTCCCTACCCTCAGAACTCAGACTCAGAACTCAGACAATTTTATGGTAGAAAAAGCATTAAGCTTAACAATAACCATAGTATGACAAGGTATATGGAATATATGAAAAAATATAAAATATCTCAAAAATTAATAGGGAAAGTCACATACCGCATGGTTCGTCATAAACTCATCGAGTTTGGGAGCGAAAACCTCAACAGATTCTGAGCGTGCGATTTCTTCAGGCGATAAATTCCAAGTGAAACAAATTCTTACGGAGAAGAAATTACGACGTATATCCAATCGAGAATGCGGAATGCTTCAAGCCTTTGAATGTGTTCGTGTTCTAGTAAGGTCATTGGGCTTTAGCAAGTGTTTAAGGGTTTGTTGTACAGAATGCAGGATTTTGAATGTCAACATAAGGTCACTACGTATCCGCCGTTGGGTAAAATCTTGTAGGTTCAGTTTTAACATTCGCTCTGTGAAAGGCAAATTTCTGTACCGGGAGACCAACTTTGTAGCAAGATGATAAATCCTGTCGAGTAGTTCGATATTCTTCCTCAGCCATGTTGCCCAGGCTTGGATGGAATATTCTATAACAGGACGTATATACGTGTTAATTACCCGGGGTAGGGTTTCGGGCGTAAAAATCCGGAATATTCTTTTGAGAAGACTCAAGATACGGCAAGCTTTATTGTACACCGTCTGGCAATGATGTCCAGGCTTAAGGTTAAACGAAACCCATATACCGAGATCCTTTTCTGCGGTGGTCCAGACGAGATCTTGCGTGCCAAGCTGATACGTGTGGTGTAGAGATTTTCCAAGCTGCAGCATTTTACATTTCGCAGGGTTAAATGGTAACTCATTTAACTGGGACCAACGAAATAAGGTGCACAGATCCCGTTGTAATGCCGTACAGTCATTACCAGACCTGACACGTTTCCATATTTTAATATCATCGGCAAATAGTATCAAGTTGCATCCAATATCCTCTACTATATCGTTCATATACACCAAGAATAGAAGAGGTCCAAGCACCGAGCCTTGCGGAACTCCACACGCGACGTCTATTTTTCTAGATAAGGTGCTGCCAACGCGAACTTGGACGTGTCTATCAGTAAGATAGTCCCTTATCCAATTTAGCAATATTCCCGTTATTCCATAAGATTCGAGCTTTTTGATTAAGATGTCATGGTTGACTCTATCGAAAGCTTTCGAAATATCGATGTAGCAAGCATGTACACCCATACCTTCGTCTAGTGCATTGGTCCAATCCTCGAACGTTGTAAGAAGGTTAGATAAACAGCAACGATCTCTTAGGAAACCGTGTTGTGCTGCGGTCAAAAGTTTTTGGTTTTCAAAATGTTCTCTTTGGCGCGAAGTCACAATGCGTTCCATTAATTTAGAGATCACCGGAAGTTACGTTACCGATCTATAGTTTGCTGTGTCTGAACGGCTACCGCCTTTATAAATAGGAGTTATCATCCCTGCTTTTCATTACCGTGGTATTTTTCCTTCATTTAAGCTGAGATTGAATATGCGAGTGAGAGGAGCAGTCAAAGCAACGCGACACCTGCGAAGTATGGCGGGGGTAATTTTGTCTGCGCCTGGCGACTTCTTTTCGTTTAGTTGACAAAGTTCCCGCCAAACCATGTATTCGTTGATAGTCATTTCACTTAGTAATTCGAAATGTGGCGAATTTAGTTAAACTTGATATGGGACACAACGCTTGGGATTGAAGATAAATGAGTAAAACGTTGCTAAAGCATCTGCGGTATCTTGGGCAGTGTGGGTCAATCCATTAGTTGTTAAAACAGAGAATACACCTGGTTCGATCTTTGATCGTTCATTGACTATCTTGTAGAGAAGCTTAGGAATGCTTTTCCATTCTCTTAAGCAAGTTCCATTGGAATTGCATGCGATCTTCTCTTACAAGAGTCGTGACTTGATTCCGTATCTTACAGAATCACTTCCAAGTTGCTTCCGTACCAAACTTCTTATGAGTTACCCAAGACTCTCGCTTAACAGCTAACCATTTCTTAGTTCTACTCCGAATAACAAACTGGTTGTTGTAGCTGCATTTGTGTGGTACAAAAATCGAGTTTTCGTAAATCTTCAAATTCAGATAATTTAGAAACGAATTGTAATATGAGCCAGAATCCATTGAATCAAACTCATGAGTGTGTGCATCCTGGAGACTGATATTTATGGATTCAAATTGTATTTTCCTTATGACTTTCGTCTGTTCACTCAATCGTTGGCAAGTGTATCTACCGAATGCGGTTTAAATGTTTCCTCAAGTTTTCGATAGCAATTTCCCAAAATCTCTATTCGAGATTCCAGCTTTGCCTCATGGGGAGCATTTGTAGTCGTATCGCTAGGCTGTTTACTTCGACACGCACACCATACGTAGCAAACACCGGGTAAATCAACGTTGTTAATAAAAGATATCATTTACTGCGTTTGGGCTTTATCACATTTGGTATGTATTTTACCCAAACAGTGAAAACATTTAACTACGTTGGATCTTACCCCTTTGTTACATATTTGACACGCATCACGTGCTGCCTTCTTTGTCGGGGGCATCGAGGTCATCTTTCGCGTCATTGTTACATTCCAACGAGTGATGAGTAAGTCACTTGGCGGTGCCGTTGTTTATCGATCGGTAGCTACTGGTGGAGTGAATGCGTTGGATTGGAGTGACGCGATCCAAGCGATAAAATGCGAACGAGTTGGACAAAAGTGATGCAGTTGAACGAGTTTCGATCTGACAGAGTTGAAAAAACTATCAGTCAATTCGAAATGATGTGATCTTCTCAACAGTATTCGAACGGGAACAATATTCTGAATCGCCAGGGATATTGCACGCATCGGTAAATTTGGGTTAAAACGTGAAAAATTGGATTTTCAAGTATTCACCTTGCTTGAAGTTCAAGTTTCAAGATTCAAGAATGTATGGTATGAAAAGCTCGTAGCTGTACAACAGCACACGATATTCGTATAAGGACAATAAATATATATACAAAAAAGATTGAGTCATTAGGAAGATCGACAGTTTTGTAGTTGCAAAAAATGTCATGTATTGTGGCGGTATGGTGGTAAAAAAAATATTCGTTTGGAAAAAAATCATGTTATATAAACGGGATGTAGGGTGGAATTACTACGCATAAATATATCCAATTTGTTCCTGAAAATCCTTTCACTAGATGATTGGACAACATCTGACGGTAGGGAGTTCCATAAGAAGCAAACGCGCACCGAATAGAAGAACCGACGGCAGTTCCGGTGGGAATGTGGAATATCAAATGCCAATCTGTGAGTACGTGTGGCATGGCTTGACCGGAGGCGAAATAGATGCCTCAGAGGGTGCGCCTTGGAGTTGATTATTTTGTAGGTTAGTATTAGATCGAATCGAACCCTTCTGCGAAGCAGTGTATCCAAATTAAGCTGCTCAAGTCGATTCTCATACGGTAGGTTGCGGAGACAGCCAACCATTTTAGTTGCTCTGTGATAAATCCTCTCGAGCAGCTTGATGTCCTTTTGTAGCCACGGTGCCCAAGCTTGCACTGAGTAATCCATCACCGGTTAATATACGTATTTATGAGCATGGAGAATGATTCCCGGAAAAAATGTCCGAAAATACGCCGAAGCATACCTAGCATGCGGCTAGCTCGGTTGTACACTGCTTCGCATTGCATGCTAAACTTCAGACTTCCACTAATCCATATGCCGAGGTCTTTTTCTTTGGTTGTCCATTCCAGTTGATTTGGTCCAAGGTTGTATGAGAATGAAAAATCTTTGCCTATTTGCAATATTTTACACTTTCGGAAGTTGAATGGAAGTTTATTTCTCCCCGACCAGCTGTGTAATAGATCCAAATCGCTTTGTAAGCGCAAACAGTCCACGCTTGACGTGATTCGCATCTAAATTTTAACATCATCCGCAAAGTGAACCATTTTGGCTGTGATAAGTTTCGGAAGGTCATTGATGTAGACCAAAAAGAGAGCCGGACCAAGTACCGAACCTTGTGGGACACCGTTAGTGGCCTCGATTTCCCCAGACATCACACCATCGATACGTACAGTTGCTTTGTGATCAAGAAGGTAACTTCTCAGCCAGGCAAGAAGGCACCCATTAATACCAACATCGTGCAGCTTGCGAAGGAGTATAGAATGGTCCACGTGATCAAACGCCTTTGATATGTCCAAGTAACACGCATGCACGCAATCACCATGGCCCACTGCCTGCGTCCAGTCATCCAGTGTCTCCAGTAGGTTAGTCAAGCAAGAAAGAGACTTCCTAAATCCATGTGGCTCTCTGGACAACAAGTTTTGGGCTTCGAGATGACTCACAATTCTTTCGCACACAATTCGCTCCATAATTTGTGAGATCACTGGAAAGAGTGTAACAAGGCGGTAATTTACTGGGTCAGAACGAGTTCCACCTTTGTAGATGGGTGTTATGATTCCTCTCTTCCAGTCATCAGGTACAACACCCTCCCTCAATGAGTGATTAAATAAATCACAAAGTGGTTCGCACAGTTGACTGCCGCATGACTATAGGATTGCAGGTGTGATTACGTCAGCTCCAGGGGACTAGTTGATATTGAACTTGCGTAGGTGGTGCTGCACTATTTCCGAACTGATGCATATATTGCATATCGTCTCCGACACAATTGGTGCTGACAATTCTGATGGGTATGTGCCGAAAGAGCAATGTGAGACGAGTTCAAGGATATATGAACCGTCTAGCTCAGGCAAACGAGTGAGGAAATATGTCCAAATGTATGAGAGCCCAAATTTATGCGTCCATACAGCACAGTGGAGGCGAGGGTGTTTTCCTGGTGAGTGCAAACATCACGAAACCGGTCGTGGGGTGTGATGGAAATGCATAAAAATGAGCTTTTTGTTGATATCATGCTCCTTTGATTTACATCTAAGGTCGACACGAGCGACAACATTATTCAAACAACTGAGTTGACGGTAAACAGACAAAACCGGTTGTGGAATATAAGTGATGGGCTTCTCGAAAACGATTAAATATTAGACCGTGAACGCTTTCATTTCGTTTGTTTCAAATTGCGAGTAACACTAAAACAGACATTTAATTAGTAAACTGAATGCGCATAAACACAATTCCTAAACAACGGGAAGGTCTTATTGCTCAGTCTGATCAGGTTTAATTTTTATGTGAGAAACAAGATGGAGCTGACCAGAAATGAGCAAGTAAATTATTTCGCACACAGCTCTACCATCAGGCTCTCATTCTGAATTAAGCAGTTGGAATAATATAAAGAAAAATATGATTCTTGGGACACGATCTGTTATTATAACGTTTGCATAATATTGAAGCTGTATAGGTTGCATTTACAAAATTTAACTATTTCTAAAAGCTCATTTGCATGCATTTCCATCACCATCACCCACCCGCACCTCACGACCGGTTTCGTACTGTTTGCACTTATCAGGTAGGGACAGTAGGATCAGGATCCGTATGCGCTAATCCTTATCCCACATTGGCATACAAGCGCAAATTATTTAACAAATTCTAGTTTATATTTAGTTCGACAAGCTTTTAGTTGCGTAACTTCATAAAATGTATTTAAACACAAATCGTTTTTAGAATGCAATATTTGAAAACATGATGAATATAATCTCGTTGGTGCATTACAAATAAAAAATTTTCATATAATAAAATTGTTTAATGGGCTTAAACTGCGCAACAACACAACAAATCAGCGGAGCGTGAAACCATTATGCGCTTGTTATGTAGAGGCCTAGTCGACATCAACCGCAGGAGGCCAACAACAACAACAATAATAATATATCATATTTGCATGCATTTCTATCGCACATAATCCATAAGCGGTTTCGATTTGTTTGCACTCATCACATAGGGACAGTATGATCAAGATTCTCGTGTATTTAAAAGTGAAGAATTAGTGAACAATGTTTGAAATTTACAGCCAATCTTGGTCTAGTTCTCGTTTTTCCTTTATTCGTATCCTAATTCAACATTATCATGCATTTCAAAATGATTTACACTGAACATTTTTTGGAAAAATTCTCCAAATTCGAAAGCAGTTGAACAGTTAAATTAGGTTAATCGGTAAATAAGCCTAACCTATGTGTGTGAACTAAGAATGTGTGCTTTGTTTGTAACGGAAATATGCTCAGAAGGATATCTGAGAACTGAAAAAAATCGCAGTAACTCGAACGAATCAATTAAAAATTCCTTACTTAACCCAATAAATATGCGAAGAAATTAAATTCCAATGAATTTTGATATTGATGTCAAGTTTTATAGTCGCCGCAGCAAAGGGAAAATGTTTTCACTCAATCAAATTTATAACCATACACACCAGATATCCGATAAAAATTGAGATATTCTACCACAATATATATGATACAATGCAATTTTTACCGCAAAGTAAATTATTTCGTTCGACAGAACATAAAACCGTACAAGAATGGTTCTAAAACGTTTTGATGACGAGCACCACTAAACTAGTTTAATATTCTCTCACACCTCTTATACAAATACACACGATTAATAATCACTGCACTAACACAAAATACGCTGAAAATGAAAACACTTAATACAAGGCAAAAAACTGGAAAATCTTCTTGTGCCTCATGGAAGGTTGTTTCACAACCATAATGAGTGCGAGCACCTCAGGTTGGGAAAATTGCCGTACAGGATTTTCATGTATATAGAATGATTTTCCTCAATTCTGAACAGGAAAATTACATTCTCTTTCAAGCATACAATTTTCCTTGAATTAAATGTTGAACATTTGTTTCGTTGATAAAATATTGATTTCTGTAATATGAATAAATATGAAATGATTTCCAGTAATGTCCAAGGTAGACGTTTTATTTTCAAATCACATTTTAGATTTGATTAAAATAACCAATATTGTTTCAATGTATATAATATAGTCGCGGTGTGATTCAGGGAGGAAATGCGGTATTTCCATTCCCGACATCACGGAGAAACGAAATGTTCAACGTAAACCACTCACCAATTCACACGAACACTCAACATATAACTTGCAAACCTAGTGTTCACAGTTTGCCTCGTGATTTCGGTGTTTTTACTTCATGAAACTATTCAAAAACAATCTCAGCGCTTCATCGTGGACTCATTTATACGAACAAGTAATAAAGTTGATCGTGCGACAGTTTTATGGTCACTGCCAATGTTATGATTTTTGAAATTCCACGAATTTGTAGATTAAAAGTGATTTGCTTTCAACCATTTCGTTAGCACGCAAGCAACGTTCTACACTTTGTACTGGGCGCTTTTCGGCCAATCATCAAACAACGTCACGACGATTGATGAAGATTTGGCAAGACAATATCCTGGACATCTGGCACTAGCAGTGAAAGACAGTCCCAGAATGATCAATAGTCTTGGAAGCATATTGTACGCGATTTACAATGCATGCATGATAATAATTTTGTTAAACATGCTGATCGCAATGATGAGCAAATCTTTCGATGAAATTCAAGTAAGTGAATCATATCTCAATCAATAAATAAAATTAAGACTATTCTGTTTAAGTTACGTCTGTTAGTATTGTTTGGAATATTTGTAGCTCGGGTCGTTGTTGTAGTTTACTTGAATTTGTTCTCCGAGCTTGTTGAGTTTGCATCGGACGTTTCATTGCCAGACTAGGCAACATCTTCAGCGATTGTTCGCAAATTGACTGCTTTGAGTGGCACTGACGATTGTGTTTTTGGCCGGCCGACCATTGGTCACGTGATCGCATGTGATTCGCTGCCTTTTCAGTTCTTCGTCTCAGTCGCATCCGTGCGTAGATGTCGTCCAAGCTCACGTGTTCGTTGATCGATCGTTCACCGGAGTGCCAGGCTTCGATGAACTCTCGTGCTGCTTTGTTATTAGCTCGGCCCAAGATGTGGCAGTTATGCCAGTCCATCTCGTGATTTTCGTTGTCGACGTGCGTTGAGATGAGAGACTTGGTGTCGTGACGTCGTACTGCTAGTTGATGCTCATGGATTCGAGTTTTTAGTTTTCGACCGGTTTGCCCGATGTAGTGTTTGTCACAGTGCGTGCATTGTGTTTTGTACACTACGTTTGCGTTTTCATCTTTGGGTATTACATCTTTCACTTTTGTGAGCACGTTACGCAGGGTTGCTGTTTGGGCGATAAAAATACCGTGAGGTCGTAGGAGTCTTGATGTCATTTCCGAGATGTCTTTGACGTATGGTAACGCCACCCGTTGCATAACATCAGTCTGGTCTCGCCTAGGACGTGTCGTTAGGCATCTGCGGATAAAATTCCTCGGGTAAGAGTTCTTCTGGAATAGCTTGTATAGATATTGTACTTCCTCTTTTTGCAGTGTGAGCGTGCTGCAGTGTGTTCTAGCGCGTTGAAACAACGTCCGAACGCAGCTTTTCTTGTGTGCTGTTGGGTGGTTACCTTTAAAGTTCAAGATCTGGTCGGTGTGATTCTGCTTTCCATAGACATTGGTTTGTAGTTTGCCGTTACTCAGTCTGGTGACTTGCACGTCTAAGAATGGTAATTGACTGCTTGTTTCTTTTTCCATTGTGAACTGTATACCATTGAATACACAGTTGAGTAATTGTGAAGTTTCCTCAAGTCTTGATCGTTTAATAATCACGAAGGTATCGTCTACATAGCGTACCCAAAGGGTGGGTTGTATCAATGGTAAAGAGATCTGCTCTAGCCTTAGCATTACGATTTCAACGATTAGTCCTGAGATTGGTGAGCCCATTGGGGTGCCTCTTATTTGTTCGTAAGCTTGTCCTTTGAAGGTGAATTGTGTTGTGAGGCCTAAGTCTAGCAATTCTAATAGGTCTTCTTTGTTAAGTCTTTCTCCATCGGCCATCATTCGTTCGTTCAAAAGTGATGCAACAGTTTGCTTCGCTATGATGGTGTCAATCGAGGT
>JACCGJ010023861.1:0-31993 GCA_013407085.1 Atriophallophorus winterbourni | reverse complement strand
AGGAATCTCAGCACTACGCACACTTTATGGTCTAACTGCGACTGCGTTCGAGGCCACCAATGTTCTTGCAGGTTAATACTGCAAAGTATTAATCCCAAGGAATCAGTGCATCTTACGCCACATTAGATCTGCTTTTACGATGAAATACTAAACGAAATCTCAATAAACAATAAGTGTGTCATGCTCATATTTCTTCGTTGAATACCACAAAGTCACAGGAGCAGATGGGAATCATCAATTTATCATCAAAAACAATGTGCATCATCATTTGCGTGGTTCCACTAGCACGTTATACAAATCGCTCGAAACAGTATCGCTCCCATCATCACACCAATCTACCAATGGCGGCTCGATCCGACGCTGCGAAATATAGCCAGTTACGTGTTGTCAGTAATTCTAAGTGTAGAGAGTTTTAGTAGCGGAAAAGGTCACAATCACCTCGAAACCAATAGATGCTTGCGACTGAACAGACACGGTTCAGGAAAAATCAATCTTGTCATCTAACCTCTTGTCACCTTAAACGACGGGACTGAAGGGTGGACAAACGGTTACTCCATCACGCATGCTCTAGACCATGTCGAAGGGCTTTCGGAACGCGGCAACACAGGTTTAATACCAGAAAACTGAATCATGGGCTAACAGGAAAACTCTGGCTGCGGCTAGAAAAACGTTTTACGCGACAGTAGTGGCCCAAGTCAGATGATGGCGCCTTGTCGAAATCATTTCAAATTACGAGCGCAGTGACCCAGGGTTGGTCTAGGACCCATTTGTTTTGATTACGCAAACGACATTCCCGAGCGTGTTAAATACAACGTTATGTTATTTGCAGACGATATCAAGCTTTTGAGAAGCATACATACAAATGACGACTGTGAAATGTTTTGCAGAAGGATCTAAACACATTGCACGATTGGTCTTTGAGAAACAAATTACCCTTCAACTTCCAAAAGTGCAAGGTGTTAAACATTGGAAAGACCGTGAATTACAACTACACTCTTGGATCCCACCAACTCGTCTGGACAACTGAAGAGAAGTATTTGGGTGTTTGGACCAGTTCAAGTCTGAAGACTTCACTGCAGTTCAAAGCGGTATACAAAATGGCGTCACAAGTATTGGCGTTATTGAAACGAATTTTCGGCAGATTCTCGAATCAGTCAGTACCCCGTATCATGAACACCTATCTAAGACCAGCGATGGAGTACGCTGTTCAGGCTTGGTCACCCTGGATTCAGAAAGACATCAATCTTCTGCAGCGTATTTATCACCGAACCCAAGCGTACCGGATAGCTGTAACCATAGAAGAACGTTGAGGCGTCTCAATCTTTTAGACTTTCGCTGCCGCCGACTAAGAGGTGACCTCATACTGATGAACAACATTATGCACGTCCCTAACCATCCCTTGTCCAAACTTTTCACACGCTCGCCACGCCGTGCTAGTTAGAAACATGAACTTACAGTGCTTATTCCCAATTCAAGACTGAACTGTCGAAGATATCCGTATGCTGTGCGTGTAAGCTTCACATGGAACACTCTCCCCTACATTGTTACACACTCAGCCAACCTGGATATTTTAAAGCTAATTTAGACAAATACTTGAGAGAAAACCCAAATTTTGATACGATTTACACTTCATGAGTTTCCCTGTTCTTCTTCTTTTTATTGTATATAACTCATAACTCCATCCTATGGTTATTGATAAGTTAAATGCTTTTTAGACCATTACAACTTTGAATCACTTTGAACTTTGAATAGATAACTTCAACATATGATCCAATTTATCATCAAACGCCGTAACCAAACTTTTGGGAAAAAACATTTCGCTGCAATATCCAGAATTTCGTATTTCGTTCAAAAGTACGCCTCTAAAATTGACCTCAGCTGATACGCAAATGTGATACATTTGGCCTACAGATTGCTTTATAATTTAACGAAGAACGCGGATGAAATTTTCACAATGCACGGTTGTTTTGAATGCCCCGCACTGAAAAAGTCGCTTTAATCAGTGTATCTGAATCTGAAAGTCAAGAGCAAGTACTTCTCAACTCGTCGAGTCAATATCAAGAGTTTTTACATCTATTTATAAAGGTCTTCTACGGCAAGAATAGTATACTCAACGGTCGACCTCTTGATTGCAACTCACTGTAGAAAATATCATTGGGAATACGGCAATTTTCCACTATGTATACATGACCCAAACAGGGTAGGCAGATATGTCGGTGTTAAGTGAGTTTTAGAAAGTAATTCAGTATTTATTACTTTCTCCACCGGCGATATGTTCAAGATGAGACGGATTTAGTTTAAATTGGAAGAGCTTCATGTATTGCAATTTAAATTCGAACATTGTTGAAAAAGTTTCATCATTGAGTTTGCGATTGGAAGAAACCGTGCATTTAAATCGTGTATAACCGATTAATGGTCAATCCCAATGGACAGGCGTTCGATGTGTTGGCAGTGATATGTCAATGTAGTATTTTTTACGAACGTATCTTTTGTAACCCCATTGCAGAGTAAATCAAACAATACGAATCGAGGAGTTCGAGCTACTGAGAGTTTCAAAGTAGCGCGTTTATGTTTGGTCACAGTGAGATGGAGCAGGCGAAATTCTGTTACATTTGAGTTAACACAGCAAACCATGTTGTTCAAAATCTGAATCACATTCCAACTTAAGCTGGGAATCCGAGTAGATATAATGGAATACTGGTGTTAGCTGTTTGCTTACTTGTGACCGCCAAATCCTGTTCAGATTCATTTTAGCTTTTCTTGCTTAAAGTCTCATCTTCCTGTAGAAATATTCAATTAAGAAAGCTTCAACTTATCTAATGACATTGCAGCGTTCACTTAGAAAATGTATGCGTGCAACTTACAATAATGGAAGTTCCAGTTAGGCTACATATTTCAAGGTACGTCGTATTCCAAAAAATCTATTCTATAGTGAGTTAAAATCAGGAACTCGACAATTGAGCAGCATTGAGGTACAAAGACGTTCGCAAAAGAAATATGAAAGCTCTTGGCATTGACCCGCGAGTTGAGAAGAACATACTCTTGACCGCTCACTTTGGAGGCATTGTTTGAAGCGTCGTCTGCAAGATGGGGAGGAGCAGATACAGCTCTTGGCTGCTGAACGCAGATCAAGCCGCCGGCGTGTAACTAACGCCATACAACAGTGTTCTGACTATCGTTGCAAGCGCTGTGAGAGATTGTTCCTCCAGAATCGGACTGTTTAGTCATTCAAAAAGCTGTAATGCATGAAAATTCATTCGATTGTGATGTACATATATGGTCGACATCGACCGACGGAGGCCAACAACATCATTGACCCGCGAGTTGGGAAGAACTAGCTCTTGACCGCTCACATTAAAGTTATAGTGCGTTGCGTCGTCTGTGATCTGGGGAGGAGCAGATACAGCTCTTGGCTGCTGAACGCAGATCGCGCTGCCGTTGTGCAACTGACACCGATCTACTGAGTATGTCCTGTCTTTGGCGGGAGAGATTGTTACTCTCGAAAGCTGTGAAACTTGAAAAAATCATGCGATTGTGATGCACATCCATGGTCGACATCGACCGTAGGAGGATAAGAACAACAAAAACCTATAGTTTGACTCTGTGGTTATTGTAAAGTTTATTGCTGTTTCAAGCATAAATCTTGAATCTTGAACTTGGATAACCGTGTGAATGTTTCGAAAAGTTTAACTGCACTGTTATATTAGATTCGTAAACAAAGCAATGTGGATCCCAGTCGAGAATGCAAGACGCAGATAAATAGTGTTTGTATATTGTTGTTCACAATACCTTGCACTAATACACGAATGCCATTTCTGCGACATTTAGATTCGACTTGACTTAACTTGACTTAATCCCTTGCGTTCCTGGAGGAGCATAGGGACTCGGCAACTTGTCTCCAATTTGGTCTGTCCATAGCAGCCAGTTTGATGTCGTTCCAGTTAAGTCCACACTTGCGGAAATCCTCTTCGCACGAGCGCCTCCATGATTGCCTTGGGTGTCCGACCCGTCTCTTCCCGATTGGGCTCCATTCCAGAGCATGACGCGTGATGTCATCATAAGGTTTCCGCAAGGTGTGCCCAACCCATCTCCACTTTCTTCTACTGATCTGCTGGGCGATCGTGTCCTTAGCAGCAATCTGCCACAGGTCTTAATTCCTTATCTTTTCTGGCCATTTTACCCCAATAATTCAACGAAGGCAATTATTGTGGAATAATTGCAAGCGGCCAGAAGACTTTGCTGTCACTCGCCAGGTTTCCGATCCATAGAGTAGCACGGATTTGACGTTGCTTCTGAATATACGGAGTTTCGTGCGTTTTGATATAACCTTCACCTCTCAAATGGGTTTCGAAGCTATGAACGCGTATCTTGCTTTGCCGATTCTGGCGACTATGTCTTCGTCCGTGCCACCACTTATTGAAACAAAGCTGCCGAGGTAGACGAATTGCGTAACGTCTTAAACTGCTTTACCATTGATGATGATTGGTGGGTGCTCGTCGGTTAGCACACGGAGGACTTCTGTTTTTTTCGGTATTCACGCGTAGTCCTGTATATGAAGCAAAGTGTGCTAGTCGATCGGTCTTTCTCTGAAGACGTTGAGGGTCACGTGATATCAAGCAGACATCATCAGCGTATTCCAGATCCTTCAAATGGTCGGATTCCTTCCAATCGATACCGTTCCTCTCACCTTTTACTGTCTGTTTCATTATCCAGTCTATTACCAACAGAAAAATCATTGTGGACAACAAGCATCCCTGGCGAACGCCAGTCTCAACTGCAAATGGATTGGTCAGTCTTCCGTTGTGAGTTACCTGACAGGAGGCACCTTCATACAGCTGCTTTATGAGGTCCGTGTACAGTGGTTGGACCCAATAGTGTGGCAAAAGCTTCCACATGAATTCGCGGTCCACACTGTCGAAGGCTTTCTCAAAATCTATGAAGTTGAGGCAAAGAGGCGATTGCCATTCAATGCTTTGTTCAATTATTATGCGGAGGGTCGCAATTTGGTCGATACCAGACTTTTGTTTTCTGAAGCCTGATTGCTCTGAGAGTAGCATGATACCTCGCCAGTTTTTGCGAAGCCTCAGATCCCCTTTCTTTGGAAGTTTGACCAAATGACCTCTCTTCCAATCATTTGGGACCCGCCTTTCTGACCATATTTTCTGCAGCAGAGGAAGTAACATATCAGCCGAGGTGTCCAAATCAGCCTTCAAAGCTTCTGGCGGAATCCCATCTGGACCTGGTGCTTTGCCATTCTTCAGCAATTTTAAGGCAAAAAGGATCTTTTTCGACCGGGGGGATCGGTGTTTACGTCTAGCAAATTTGCTGCAGGTGGGATGTCAGTGACTGAAGTATGTGCTGGTCGATTTAGGAGTTCCTTGAAGTGCTCCATCCATCGCTTTCTTTGCACCGATTCCTGACTGATAAGGTTACCTTCACCGTCCTTTACTATTTTGCCGTAAGGTATTTTTCTTTCTGATAGGGTTCTGGTAATGTTGTAGACGGTGTTGAGGTCTCTCTTTTCTGCTGCATTTCCCCCTCCGTTGCCAGCATTTCATAGAACCTCCTCTTGTCACTTCTGGCATTTCGTTTCACGTCTTTATTTAGGGAGCCGTATTGTTCGATCAGTTGGTTTTTCTGCTTGGTGTCCTTACACCGGAGGATCTGTTGTTTCAGCTGCCTTCTCGAGTTAATCAGTGTCCAAATCTCACTCGAGATCCACTCTTTGTGTTTCTTTGCCCGTCTGACAATTACGTGCTTACAAGTGTCTTGCCAACAGTCTTTCAGAGCGTTCAAACTTGACTTAATCCCTTGAGTTCATTGAGGAACATAGGGCCTCATAGATTCGGGCCCATATATGACTCAGAATACGATACACGAAAGTGATTCAATTTGTTCAAAGCAATGTCTAAGTACTTATTGAACCGCCACCTTTCGTCCAATTACCAACGGACCAGTCTACAGTTCAAGTTACTGCGGTCTTGTTAAAATCTAGGAGTTGCATTAAGCTATAAAATCTGGTACAAATCTACAGATTCTGTTCTCAACGGTCAAACAATCTCTATATGATTTGCAATCATGGACAATTTATCTACAACCCACCAACATATTGAGAACTTGCATACGGGCGCGAGCATCGCGAGTATTTAATTAGATGGAAAATAACACAAAACAGTGATAATCGTTCAACTGATAGAGGTATTTGTAGAAGGCCAACAAGGGAAATGAATTCATTAGTTTGTCCTTTATCAAGTCTAAATGGGAAACAGCATGTCCATACATTTGCCTCGATAGCGATACAATTAATTTAATCAGTAGTTTTACATTGAATTCACATTGTAAACAGTTATGTTTGTCGAGGGATGTTCGGTGTGTTCCGATGAATTAATGAAACGAAAATTCACACACACACACCAGATACGTATCGTGGCCTTATCGTGAAACAATGTAATGCTAATTCATTTTAGTTTACATAGCGAAGGTATACAGTGTGTGCGTAATAAATGCTTTACTGTACGACAGTGAAACCTGGACCACCCACGCAAGACACGAACGGAAGCTGAATGCTCTCCATCTACGAAGCATCCGTCGTATATTGAACATATCGTGGATGGACAGTGACTAACGCTGAAGTGCTTTCAAAAGCTGGTCTACAGAGCATGTTCACCCTATTACGTCAGCGCCGCCTGCGGTGGCTTGGTCATGTCAATAGAATGAAAAATGGTCGTATTCCGAAAGACCTACTCTACGGTGAGTTGCAATTAGGAAGTCGACCATTGGGCAGACCGCACTTGCGGTACAAAGACGCTTACAAAAGAGATATGAAATCTTTGGGCATTGAACCGGCGAGTTGGGAAGAACTTGCTCTTGACCGTTCACATTGGAGGTATTGTGTAAAGCGTCGTCTGCAAGCTGGGGAGGAACAGATACAGCTCTTGGCTGCTGAACGCATATTACGCCGCCGGCGTGAAACTGATGAAATACAACCGAATTCTGAATTTCGATGTCAGCGCAGCGGGAGGGATTGTTCCTCCCGAATCGGACTGTTTAGTCATTCCAATAGCAGTAGAACATGAACATCCATGCGATTGTGATGTATATCCATGGTCGACATCGACCGAAGGAGGCCAACAACATAGCGAAGGATTTTTCCTAGATTTCAAATAGCGATATATTGGAAGGTATTTTAAACAAGAACAGATGACAGAAAATGCAATCAATTGAATGCTGATCTCTGTTAAAATGTCTTATTGTACTGAGGATGATGTGCACTTTTGAATAGTGCCAATTAAGAGCTCTCAGAGGACATGATGAACACTATCCTTCAGCTAAACTAAAAAGCAAGAATAACGGAAAAATGTCTGACGACTGCCATCCCGACCCCACCAGAATTCGGACCAACGAAGAATAGATTCAAAATTCATGATTAATGGTAAAAAAGCAAAAAGCTGTACAACGCCAAGGGATATACGTATACAAGTTTAAAAAAGCGTTACTTCAATGTTTGCTTTTATGTGTTTCAAAAGAGGAGCAAAAGTAATTCCCAAGTGAAATGGGGTGAGGTTATTTCGACCGGAAATAGATGTTGAACATCATTTCGTATGATGAGGAAACTGTTTCTGGCCTTAAGTTTTTCAATAAAAAGCATAAACCGACTGCGTAAAAGTTGCAGCGACTGTGTGAGATTTGAAAGGGTCAGGTTGTGACTGCGGGTCGGGAATTTCGAACCAATATTAAAGAGGTGTCAGAGTGGGTGGAACATTTTAGGAATTATTGGGTATGTTGGGATCAGGTCAGATCGGATGCGTCTGCGCTCAAAGTTGCACAATCCAAGTCTAGTCGTTCGCTGCTCAAATTGTAGATTATGATAACTCCTTTCGAGGAGCGAAATGTCTTTTTCCATCAATGGTGTCCAAGCTTGTACTGTATAGTCCACAACTGAATGTATGCATGTATTGATATATGTATTGAGGTGGGAAGCGTCCGAAAATTCGTCTGAGTAAGCCAAGTACGCTGCATGTACGCTTATAAACGGCCTTGCACTGCAGGCTGTATTTTTTCTAAATTACCGCACACCCAGATACCGAGATCTTTCTCCGATATACTCTGCACAAGCGTGCGACTGCCAAGTATTTATGTGAAAGGGAAGTGTTTCCCAAATCGCAACATTTGGGACTTACATCAGATCACTTCAAATGGCAGTCTGCTAGAAGAAAGTACGCTTTGTAAATTAATTAGCTATTCTGATATGTTGGCTGAACATGCTCAACTTTGTGAGGGTTCAAAAGGAAATCAGCTGAAAATTAGGAACAAAATGACTGGCGGTGCAGACATCCGAAACGTGCACTGTAGTAAGGAGATATACATATAAGTAATCTGCCCATGTCAGTGATTGTTTGTGTTCTGAGTTTGATAGATCAAGGTGGTCAACATAGAATAGATTGCTTAGTAACTGAATAAACATCTGAACAGGTAAACGGAAAAAGTGTCTTTCGTGTAGTAGGCATCAACGTAATAAGCGTTTTTCGATTAGATTAACTGAGTATAGGTAGTTTACAATAATATACATGTTATACCTGTAAAATGGCACCAAGCCTTTTCAATATTGACAGAAAATCGTACATTCTAATGTCAACTGTTCAATAGTATACTTTTCGGAAAGATAACTAAGAACAAAAGTAATTAATGACTGTCGAGGGAGTAACGTTTTGAATGTGTAATAAGTTTTGTAGAAGTTAATGTAGATTTAAACGATCAAGTCCATTGAGGCGTGATACATTAGATTGGGGCTATTTGTAAGAATAATATTAATCATGAAAGCTTAATTTACCAATTCTCCACGGTTTCAAGACATGTGGGTCAAGATAGAACGTTTCCTGTCTGATGAATACGAACTGCGCGAAACCAGTAGTGGTGTGTGTGTTTGTGGGCGAAAGGAAAGCATGCCAATATGGATATATTTAACATTGGTTTCATGAATCAAAATGTCTATTCAAAGATGGCTTTTGAAACAGACAAATCGAATGTACGCGAATCAGTTTTGCCGCGAATTGGTAGAAATTGCGACGGTGTTTTCGGCCTGTGTCAGCTTGATCTGCTGTGAGAAATATTCCATTTAATACAAGGGAAAGCAAAATGCTGCATGTTTAGAAGAATTTTCTTTGGACATAACGATTTGGAACTGCAATCTTGGCATGGATCGTTGTAGAAATAAACCTTTAACTATGGATTAGTAGGAACCTGAAGAGCATAGTTTACTCCCAGAATATATTCGCAGATTGTTAATGATCTTCCAAAGAATATTTGAAAGAAGCTCGCTAGTAAGGTGAACAAGGATAACCAACGTATCTCTTCGTCCAAAGATGGAGTATGCGGTAGAGCTCTGAGCTTCTCAGATGCTGAACGTTTTGCACTCGTCGATAAAATTTATCAGAGTGCGGCAAAGTTAGTGATGGATCTTCGAAAATTTCTGTACAGTTAAAATTTGAGGTCTACTTGCTTTTACCCAGAAGAGGATACACTCTGATATTGTTCTTGCCTATAAAATTGTGTATGCTGAGTGATACCAAGTATAAAACTTGGTGCATGTGTGACGAAAAGCGACACACTTCTTTATTCCACCTAATCCCACGTTCACACATTGATTACCGACACCATTTTTTCCTACACACGTTTCCCTTTTTGAGATTCCCCGCCTCAAAATTTGTTGGACTCTTGTGTATAGCGAGCATTAAACAGAATTATGTCTACATATGCAAAAGAACATCATTCATGAGCCGTATATTAAATATACTCGTTATAAACCACTTTTCATATTTTCATTCATACCGCCAATACTATGTTATTGTGAAAAACTCCCTTTGTAAGGATTACTCCCTAATTCCTAGTATCTTGCGAGACTGGCATTGTTTAGTGTTCATCCGATTTACGCACATAAACTCCTATCGGTTTCTAACATGAAGGATATCTGAATAATTTGATCTGTCGGTGAGAGAATCGTGGAATTTGCCGGTGGCAATACGTGCATCAGATGGTTGAATATGACTAACGGAGTAAGTCCTGATCGGTAAACGAGCTCCAAGTAGCCAAATTTGCTGGCAGTGCAATCTACGTTTTGGTTTCGCGACTTGGTGGAGTGAAAATTGATTCAAGGACTCATAGATTTATGGCTGATAAATTGAACACTTTACAACATCACAGGCTCACGTTATGAAGGAAAATGTGAAAGATTTATAAAATATAACGAATAGAGTATATCAAATGTATGGCTCACGAATGATGTTCGCGTTGATATGTAAGTTAAATTTTACTGTAAATTCAATTCGATTCAATTCAATGGTCTACAAAGCATATAGCTTTACAAAAAACCACAGAATAATATGGGAATTACGAATAACGTAACTAGTAAAAACGGGATTTGTTTGCTTACTGAGCAGTTCGGGAATCAGGTAAAAATCCATAGGGCATAAATTGTTTTCAACCGGTTGGATGGGGTAAAGATGTATAGTTTACTTCGATGCATGGGTTCAAAGCTTTTATGGTGCAGAATATATAGGTTCAATGTTTGGATGGGTTGACATGAATTTGTCCTAGTTCGATTTTGATATATCCAATTTGGGCGAGTGTGCAAAATTAGAGGGTAGGGGGTTCCAGATAAAACACACGTACAGAATAAAAAATACCCTCGACAGTTCAATCTCGAATCGGAAATAAGTACTATGTGTAATGAGTCCGGATTATTCGTGGTGGTAGTCGTGTGAATAGTTTATTCGGGGGATGGTTGGGGGTATGCAATATATTGATTCGAAGTAATTCAAAGTTTTAATGGTCCAAAAAGAAAATACTTTACAGTAACCATGGGTTAAAAATATGGGGAAAGCGTAGAAACAACACAAATGCTTTATCAATATGAAAAGTTATATGTGTATTCAATTCAATTCAATTCCATTCAATTTTAATGGTCTAAAAAGCATATAGCTTAACAAAAACCACAGAATAATAAGGGAATTACGAATAACATGGGTAGAAAAACGGGATTTGTTTGCTTACTGAGCAGTTCAGGAATCAAGTAAAAATCCATAGGACAGAAACAGTTTTCAAAGTTCAAAGCTTTTGTGGTGTAAAATATATAGGTTTAAAGATTGGATTGGTCGATATGAAATTATCCAAATTCGATTTGAATATATCCAAGTTAGGTGAATGTGCAACATTACAATGTAGGGAGTTCCAGGTAAAGCATACACGTACAGAATAAAAATACCTTCGACAGTTTCGTCTCGAGTCAGCAATAAGTACTGTATAGTCGTGACTTCGGCTGGTTCTGGGTGGTAGTCGCGTGAATAGTTTATTTAGGGGATGGTTGGGAGTATGCAGTATATTGAACATAAGTATCAAATCACCTCTAAGACGGCGGTAGCGAAAGTCGAATAAATTGAGACTTGAAATAAGATCTTCGTATTGTTTATGCTTTAAACCGCGTACGAACTTGGTGGTCCGATGATATATTCTCTGCAAGAAGCTGATGTCCTTCTATAGCCAGGGTGACCAAGCCTGAACGGCATACTCCATGGTTGGCCTCAAGTACGTATTAATTATTCGATGAACGGTTTGCTTCGTGAAACTCCCGAACACGCGTTTTAGCAGTAGCAGTACTCGTGACGTCTTTTTATAGACAGCAGTGGCGTTATGTGACGGTTTCAAAGTGCTGCTCACCCACACACTCAAGTCCTTCTCCTTGTCAGTGCTTTCAAGAATATGGGAACCAAGGGTGTAAGAGAACTCGAAATGTCTTCCAACTGCCAATACCTTGCATTTTCTGACATTGAAACGGAGTTCATTTCTAACTGGCCAGTCCTGTACGGCATCAAGATCCAGCTGAAACTGTCTGCAATCCTCAGTTGTGCGTACTTCTGTCCACAGCTTGATGTCATCCGCAAATAACAGGATTTTGCAGCGAACAAGTTTAGGTAGGTCGTTGACATACATCAGGAAAAGAATTGTTCCAAGCACTGATCCCTGCGGCACTGCGCTCGTTACTGCAATAGGTCGTGAGGTTGGAATTGGTCAACATATACTTGTCAAGTTCAGCCTTCAACATGTTCAGGCTTGATACACAAATGATATGTGGGGGCAGAGGTTTCCCTATAAGACAAACTCGGACAGCAAAGAAAAACCTTCGACAATTTGATCTGGAGTGTGGAATAATTAACTTAAAGCCCTGTGATCTGCTACCACGTGCTTCTTGCCGATGAAACAGGTGTTCAAGTGGGTGATCCACTGTATGCAGAATGTAGAACAGCAGGATCAAGTCACCCCTGGCACGACGGTACGAAAAGTCAAACAGGTTTAGAGTTGCAATCCTGTTATATAGTCCGGTCACTAGTTTTGTAGCGCGTTGGTATACGCGTTGCAGTAAGGTCATGTCCTTTTGTAACCATGGGGACGATGCTTGAACAGCACACTCCAGTGTGGATCTGATATTGACTTAACTTGACTTAATCCCTTGAGTTCCTGGAGGAACATAGGGTATCGGCAACTTGTCACCAGTTTGGTCTGTCCATAGCAGCCAGTTTGATGTCGTTCCAGTTAAGTCCACACTTGCGGATTTCCTCTTCACACGAGCGCTTCCAAGATAGCCTTGGGCGTCCGACTCGTCTCTTCCCGATTGGGCTCCATACCAGAGCATGACGCGTGATGTCATCATAAGGTTTCCGCAAGGTGTGCCCAACCCATCTCCACTTTCTTCTACTGATCTGCTGGGCGATCGGGTCCTCAGTAGCAATCTGTCACAGGTTTTGATTCCTTATCTGATATAGGTGTTAAATATCCACGGGAGTATCTGCTTTGTGAAACGACCAAAGATCCTTCTGAGCAATGCTAAGCTTTGGGAGGAGTTTTGTATACCACAGAACACTGCTGTGAATACTTAAGGTTAATGCTAATCCACACACCCATTTCTTTCTCTTCCGTAACCGGTGAAAGTTGCTGAGATCCCAGAGAGTATGCGAATTCGAATGATTTACCGACGTTTAAATTTCACATTTTTGGATGTTGAATGGTAGGCAGTTCCGCGAGGACCACGTTTGAAGTGCCTCGAGATCCTTTTGTAGAATTTGGCAATCTTCTATGCTGCATACTCTAGTCCCGACTTTGATGTCATTCACAAAAAAAATGATTTTGCTGCATACGACTTCAGGTATATCGTTCGCATACACCAGGAAGAGTATTGGCCCCAAGACTGTGCCTTGAGGTACGCCACTTGTAACTTTTACTGGGCTGGATAGTGCCCAATCAACACTGATGACTCTACCAGTCAAGTAATCCTGTATCCAGACCAATAATTGGCCGCACACCCCGAGCTGCTCCCATTTTTGTAGCAGTATGGTGTGGTTAACACGGTCAAAATCTTTAGACATATCCAAGTAACAAGTATGGATATTGTATCCATTATCCACGGCTCGAGTCCAGTTTTCAAGAGTTATGAGAAGATTGGTGAGGCAGGAATGTCTTGTCCTGAATCCGTGCTGTGCGATGGAAAGAAGCTTATTTTGCTCCAAATGTTTGATAAGTTTGTCAGCTACAAATCGTTCGAGAACTTTAGAGACCACTGACAACAACGTGACTGGTCTGTAGTTAGACACATCGGATCCGCTCCCTCCTTTGTATATCGGAGTGATTAATCCACTTTTCCATTCAGTAGCAACATTGCTACAACTCAGTGACAGGTTGAAAAGATCAGAGAGTGGTGAGAATAGAGCATGATCGCATTGTTTTAGGAGGAAAGGTGTTATTTCATCAACACCCGGGGATTTTTTGTATTTAACCCGACTAGCTCTACCAGGACACCCTTGGGTTTCACAGCGATTTTGTGTATTGTGCGAATTTGTGATCTGAATGCAGGCATATCGTAACATAAGCGCTCGTTAAGGTAGAGTAAAATTGAGCACAAAATATTTTCTGAATATTCCGTTTGAAATGAAATTTGGACTCAATCGGAAAGAGCAGTTTAGGGCTAACGTTTCACGGATGCATAGATTTTACACCAATGTTGACAAAGTTATTTGGGTGGATATCTGGGTAATCAGACAGTTCGGGAACGCGTGCCATAATATCTATCTATTGACTGTGGCATGCGATGTTAGTTCGTCATCATCGTTCTCTGTTTCTGTTTCACCAGTAAACTCGTCAAAAATCACAGTTCAGTATACTATCCAACATTGTCAAGCGCTACTCGAATACACATCTGTTTGGCAAAAATCGTAGCACGAATACTAGATCAGTCATGTTTCTTTTCGTTCTGATACTCTTAACTAAAATTTCACTCTCAAAAATCGGATCAATCTATCTCATTCAATGTGCACACACTGACAATGTGCTTCAAAATTGAAACCAAAAACGCAGTTGCAATCACACTGACCTTTAAAGATCACACCACCACATCATGTGACTTCGGTCATTGTGTGTATAATTGAACCATCTGATAAAACATCAATAGAAAGCGAAAGCGAGTTACACCGAGGCTATTGCGTTGTTTGATGCTGTAGCTTGATCGGTCGTCATCAGCTAAAAGATGACAAGGTGATTTTGGAGAAAGATGTGTTTATCAGATTGATCTCCAGTTTTTAAACATTCCTATAATGCATGCATCTGATTGAGCCCATGCTACAACAAGGAATACTCAGTACTTCTGTGTTTATTAGCCATATTTTAGCTATTCCTGAGGAAAATGTGAATTTCAGCAGAAAAGATGCAGCGAAGGATGGTATTTAGATCGAATGCAAAGACATAAGTCAAACTTGATCTTGCAATCATGTTACGCAAAGGATTGCGATAAAAAAATACAATCGAGTAAATGTCTTAAAATCTTGTAGTCGCCGTTTGGTCTCAACGAGAATAACTGGCTAAAACCAAACAAAGATAAAAGGGCACGAATGTCCTGCTTTCGGGTTTGAGTTTCAGTATAGTGTTTGTATTTTTCAAATCCCTGACCCAAAGAAGATTTCAATTGGTTTGCAAGGCGGTTTGTTCTGTCCTCGACTGTGGGGATAACAAACAACGGTAAGTGACCTGGTTTTTTGCTGGTTCATTTGAGAACATATCTCACAAGCGGATGAACATTGGTTATTTAGACCTGATTCAAGAAATAATGAAAGCAGTGGCATAACAAAAAGATTACCGGATGCCAATGGAAGCGTTCTATCGTCAAAAATAACGTGTGTAGTTACCCTTGTCAACTAAACAATCGTCAGAAAGAGCCCACGGTAAGCAAACATGAATGGCCGAATTTTCCCTTGTAATAGTCAGCACTCATGGTAGGTGTGGGATAGTTTGGCATCACGATTAACTGTTGTTTTGGGGGGGGGGGGGAAGCAGACATATTTTATAAAGAAAGTCCATGATCCGACAGCGATGGCTGTAGCCGCTCCACTGAAGATGATATCCGATCCATGAAAACTTTTTATTGATTTCATTCAACTTAGAGGCAGACAGTTGCTTCGATACGCTCATACGAGCATGTTCTTAATGCTCACTGGTGCGAATAGAATTTATAAGCCTGATCAGTTTGTTGTGCGAGCCCTATAAACTATTATCGATCATCAGTGTAAATTTTGCTGCTTTCAGTAACACCAGCTTGTGCTAACGGTGGTTCTTTCTATTAATATAAGCACTTACAATCTCTTAAGTATGGTCCTAATATTATTTTGTCGTAGCATAGCGCTTAAAAGATAAATTGGCGAGCTACGGTATGCATACCATATGTAAAAGGGGTATCCGAGGCGATTAGAATAATTTTGTACGCGGCCTTAATACGGGAAACAAAAAATAAAGGTAGAATTCTTTGTTCGGTTTTGGTGCACCTCAGGAATGAATTACCTTTAGACATCTCTAAGAATGGTGTGTATAGAATCAAGTGTAAAGATTGTTCCGGCTTGTATATCGGACAGACTACCAGAGAAATTAGCACGAGCATTGGAGAGCAGAAGTGCATTAAGAATCGTCCACAAGAGGAGGCCGTATGGGGCATCAATCAAGGACTCTGTATTAGCGGAACATGTGTTAAACACTGGTCACAGTGTAGACTCTGACAATTCACATGTACTGCGGCGTAGCATTGAGCTTTATATTAAACGTTGGCACGTGGCAGTGGTTGATATCAATAAGTTTGGAACATTTGCAGGTACCAAGATAGATGGGGCTTATATGTCTACAATATGGTGCTCGACGCTGGACGTACTAATATTAATTAAGGTAAAATGCAGCGTAATTTTTATTTAAATTTATAACCTAGTTAGCTTATCACGTGTGAATCGCAGTGACCTTGACAGATTTCACGCTGTGCTGGGTAAACAGGTTAATTGATCTATATAACTTGGCACCCCCAGGATTTTAATAGGCTGTTCAGTGAGATAACCACTTTGTGGTGATGATTAGACATTCCCTGTTCTGAAAAATACACTTGGTCTGACGAAAGTTCCCTGTCAGAAGTGAAACGTTACCCCCAAAAGCGCTCTAACCGATTGTTTTTCAAATTTCGTTTTCATGAATGACTACTCCATCGGCCCCAAGCAATATTTCCGACTCACATTCGAACTTTGCACTTAACGCAGATGCTTGAAAATACCCTAACGATAGTAGTAATGCGACCGGGAGAACCCCATTGCCATTCGAATACCCCATTCACCTAGTATCGATGCTCAAAATGAACACGGATCTATGATCCAGCATACCATTTAAGCAAACCTGGTTACGTCCCATGGAATGCGCCTTCCAAAACAGCATTTATCGTCCGCGTGTATGACCAGTTCCATGTGTCGCTGAACCAACCGTTCAGTAACACACAAGCATCAATCATCGTCATCATCTTTAGAAGTAGAATTACGTTGATAGAGTGTACCACATGCTCGACTGCCATGTAACCACGAGACATAAAACTCATAATCAGGTGGGTAAGCGCGACTAGGATGCATCCAATTTGAAAGAAAACATGCATTTAATCAACCTTTGCGAATAAATAAAGAGGCATAAGAATGGCACCTTCCTTGCGGTTTTCACAACTTTCACAAATACCAAGATTAGGAACGTCTGGCTGTGATCAAAGCACAAACTACACGTGTGCATTCGACCTTTATATAGCAATACTGACAGAAGTATACATGACCCCATCATCAAGAGAATAAGAAACCCACGTATCCAAACAGATACAATTATATTGCAAACCGAAAATGTCTGTTTATCACATTGCAATGCAAGATTGCGCTCTGAGAGGATACCGTCAACGAGTCCGCGATAAAGTACCATTTTCGAGATGAAAGAGTGAATAAAGGTAGACGCGAGAAGATATCATACATTTGAAACACGGGAAAACGCAGCGATCAATCCACTGACGTGAGGGCAACAGAGATCACAGGGGGAGTGGGGAATTTTGGAACCACAAACGAGAACGCAAGTCACGACCTGAAACCAAATGCAACTGGACGGGGGAGGGGGGCGCAGTTCGACCGGATCAAAACGAAATGCACTCAAGTTGCCGCGGCAGCGGGACTGCCATCTGGCTGTGTCGAGAAGCTGGTGGCAGCGGAATGTTGCAATTCCGTGGTAAGTTGGAGTAACGAGTGAGTCAGCTGCTCGGCTAGGGACACCATTTGGGAGAGATCGGATTGCAACGAACGCAGACGAGCATGTACGTCCGAGGTGGAAGGAAGCGACGTGATCGAACGGGACATGTCCCGAATGCGAGTGCCGTGGAAATCGAACACAGCGATGCGGTGGTAAAGATACAGGGTGGAGAATATCAGGAAACCCAAACTGAAATGGGAAAGAAAGCAGAATGTGTGGATAAGGATAAAAGGTAGAGCATTAGAAAAGGTACTAAAAAATTTAAACGGGAGTACGGAGGTCTAGGTTTCGGTTGCCTAACAGTAGTTGAGGCATGCATATATTTACGACGGGGGTGTACAATCGTGCTGTAAGGGTAACGCTGTTCTATATTGATTTAACACTAGTACTGAGTTTCATGCGGTGACACGCTGGAGTCACGATGCCGTTTTTCTCGTCTCCCGTGGATCTGTCTAGGCCAGGACAACCTGACAGTAGCTTGAGCTACGCGCAATCTTTGACTGTGTGGCACTTTGCCTGGTTTTAAGCTTGTGATTTCATACATGGTATGGTATGAAAGCAGAAGCCTGATCCAGGCAAAGTGCTGTACAGTCAGAGACTGCACGTGGGCTACAATACTGTCAGGTTGCCCAGGCCTAGACAGATATGAGGGGGAATAGAAATGGTAGTGAGACTCCAGCGTGTTTCAGCATGTAGCTCACTACCGTTGGCCAATTAATTTAGCACGATGTTAGCTGCACAGCACAGAAATGTTGCACGATTTCAAGCCCAGGGGCAGCGAGAACCGCAAATTTTCCGTGTGTATGTGAATTGAGATAATGTCAGGTTGCCCAGGTATAAAAAGCGAATTAGCAAGACGATAATATCAATTGGATCGTGGTATGTACTACGTTTCAACTACCCAAAGGTCGCACTCTATCTAGCGCTGTTACCTGTCCTGGTAAAAGTACAAAAAACTGCAGATCTGTAGGCAGGAACGGATACAGAGGAACTTGATCAATAGATTGCATAAAAACAAAATACGTGGAGTGGTGTGTTAATGTACACGTAATTAAAAATAACAACAAACTATGTGCGAAATTTAATCACGCTCAAACAGCACCTCGGACGAAGAAACGATTCCCGGCCGACAGTGAGAAAGGATTTGGTTCCTAATCAGTTTAAACTGTGGTCGAACGTAAACGACGTACATGGCATTTGCTTCCAAAACACGGACGACGATTCGATGTAGGCACTTTTCTCAAACACTTCAAAATAATATCATTATCAGTCATCAAATAGAGTAGTAGCATGTATTGAATGCTCAACTGCCATACAACGACACAACAGATAGAAAAACTGTCGACTTAAAATCTTCGGAAGCTGTAGAACCACAAGCGCAGAGGTACTGTGTTCAACCGATCGAACCTTAGAGTATGTGGCATGGGAATAAATCGCGCCAGGTTCCATTTGATGTGGCTGTCTGAACATGGAGGAATCGAAAACACCGCTGGAATGCGTTCCATTTATGAAACGATTAATCACTGCTCAAACACAATCGATCGAAGCTCATTTGAACCTTTTGAAGCTGTAAAGCGGCACGCACCGGCATATAATAAAATGCAGTGTATGCAATTTCTCGCGGAGATTAACAATCCATGAAAAGTATGAGTTGACCTTACGTTGTAGGATCCACTACAAGCAATAAACTGGAGCACGCTATACTATTCGAATGGAATTTCACTTTTTGCATTGACAGGGTTGTTCTGAGAGTGATCCCATATATTATTTCTCAACGGACTCAATAATAGCCCTAATTATGGCGCGGTATCTATCCCCTTTTTCTTCAAACGGGAGTTTGACTGAGTCGATGGGAATGATTTGTTCAGCACGCTGTTCATTGACAGTAATCAAAAATGATATTAACACATTGCGCACACGTGAGTTTCAAAATGTTTAATGATACGTGGCATAATCTGAGAATGACGGGTTTATCGCTTCCTATTTAATCACAAATGATAGCACTGAGGAATGATGCAACGAAGGCATTTTGTGCTATCTCATTTATAGTCTGCCAAATGCGTTTCACACATTTCCAGTGCAGTATTTTTCTGCAACTATTATGATGTATGGGAAAGAAACTTGGATCTACACTAACATCAGTTCAACTGCCAGTATGTATGTATGAAAGCACAAGCCTGATCCAGGCAAAGTGCCGTACAGTCAGAGACTGCACGTGGGCTAAGATACTGTCAGGTTGCCCAAGCCAGTAAATATTTACCGGCCACTGGTTTCGCGTTATCTGGTTAGGATGTGATACAATCGCACATTCAACGATGTCACCAAACTGTAAATCATTTAAAAGCGTTATTCACAAGGATCAAGCTAGATTGGTTAGGTTGAACTATCGACCTTCAACAAAGACGCGTTTGCTAATGACACGCTCCGACTGATCTATATCTCGAGGTCAAAACAAGATGTCACGAGAAAGTCATCCTAAATCGGGCGCAGTCCGTCTCTATGCTCGGATTCTGACCATCCGATATCACTGAGACTGGACCTTCATGTCGTATAATAACTTGTGTACCTCGATGTAACATTAGGCTATGCCCATTGGTTGTTATTGACCGATGTTGATCATGGAAGTACATCACAAGTGCATGTTTTCATGTCCAACAGCGTTTCAAATGATCAAACAGTCCTATTCGAGAGGAACAATCTCTCCCGCAGTGCTCGAAACGATTGGCAGTACTGCGAAGAACGATGTCAGTTGCCCGCTGACGGGAGCCGTATCTGCTCTTTCTCAAATTGCAGATAATGCTTTACACGGTGCCTTCAACGTGAGCGGACAAGAACACGTTCCTTCTAACTAGCAGGATCAATGTCAAGAGCTTTCATTTCTTTTTGCAAACATCTTAGTTATACAAGTGTGGTCCATTGGCAGTCTGCTATAATAATGTCATTAGGCTGTTTTAGCCTTTTCAATCAAAATGGCGCGAAAAGTAGGTTGATATGATTAGAAAGATGATAAGAAAATGGCTTTGTGGACGTCTCTCTGCTCGATTTTTGTTTGCAGGTGCCACACACGTAAGAGTATTAGCTTAGCTTTTCTGCGCATGTAGATTGTTAAGTCCCAATTCTACGTCTTACTTTTTCTGAAGCCTTCGTTTTCTTTCTCAATAGTCGGCTGGGCAAGTATCGTGTCAAGCATAGCCAGGTGCAATTCAAGCGTCAATATTAGCTGCATATCAAGAACGTAACAAAATGACTATGATAACTTTATACCAACATAGCATGTATGTATGTATGTATTAAATCACAAGCCTGATCTAGGAAAAGAACCGCATAGCCAGGTACTGCATGTGGGCAGGCCTAGACAGATATGAGAAATTAAAACAGAATCAAAACAGCAGTGAGTCTCCAGTGTTTTCGAATACAGCTTACGGCGGTGGCAAATCAATTTAGCACGGTGTTAGTTGCACAGTACAGACATACTTCAAAATTACACACCCGTGCACAATATAGCATATCGTATATCGTACACCGAAACGATGACAAGTATGATGGAAGTTTGGACGAACAGACTGCCGTAACTCACATCACATAGGCGATGGACATTGTAAACCGCTGTGGTGAGGAGAATAATGGGACAGGCAAGAGATTCAACGACCAAACAATCCAACTGGATGCCTTAGTTAAACCAGGGACTACGCGTTGGAAATCGAAGGGACCAGTGTGCGAGGGTACAACGTTGAAACCAGTAGATTGTTTTGTGTTATTTGACGGAATGCTCTGCTCCACCACAGAAGGCGTACTTCGTGGAACGCGTTTCGCGGTCGAAAACGTGGGAGAAGATAACGATGTGTGGATTGAAGAGTTCGAGTTTTCCGGCACTGACGCTGCTGGTGGCAAGCACTTTGAAGTGGCAGACGTTGACGCTACGGAAGACTTGCGGGCTGGATGGAAAATGCCATATAAAATATTTTGAAGTGAGAGAATCAACGTTACATTGATATCATGCAAAAAATCTTGGTGTTTATACATGGGGTGTTAGGCTAAAACAAGCCAATTCGGGACGTTTCTATTGGCTAAATATTTCATGATGAATAAGAGATTTTCACAGTCATGGTAGAAAGCTAGAATAAGCACACAATATCCACATCGCCATAATTAAACCCAGCGCCAGATGATCTTTGCCAGCTCACGAATGACCGCACAAAAGCCCACACTTATTAGCAAACTAGCTGGTGAAAGTAGCTACCGCTCTGAAAAAGATTAATTTAATTGATCGGTGTACGCAATTCACTCCTGTCTTCTCGCGGGACACCTGGCAAAGAGAAAAACGCAACGAAATCCCACAACTGATGTCTTGGAGGCAACGTTTTGATGCAGGCCATCCTGTTAATAACTCGATGCTGATGGTAAGATGCACTCCGATAGTGGAGGCTGAAGAGGTACACTCGAACAATCACAGAGAATTCTAACGAGATTGGAAGGGGTATGCGACCTTAAAAGCTAACGAAACTGAGAAAGATAAAGCACGGAAACATCTCGAATCAAACTAGCATTTGATCTTGTGTTGTGAACGAGTGAAGCAACACCAGCATGACGGACTTAATTGTCATGCATTATAACAATCTTTCCTAGCAATTCCCACATAAAATAAGAGTTTAATCAAACACTTCAAGAATGTGGCTACAACAAGACCGCAACAGAACTGAATCAGAAGCCACTGCGACTTCTGATGTTTCGGATCCCACCACGGGGGATGGCTCTCCCAGCAACTAGTTTAGTTGTCAATATATTCACGTGCTTAAGCCATGTCAGTCTGCTCACCTTAACAAGGAAGCCATTCAAGTTTTTAAGTGGCAAACAAAACCTCGTGAGGCAAAACAACATTTTTCACTATATCTCCGAGACACTGTGATACTCTCCTGAACATATTATTAGACATCAATGACTCCAACAAATCTACCTATAGCGCCAACAGCACATGTACTAATTAATTATATAAGTTAACCGGCGGTTGTATGTTTTAAAACTACTTCTATTTGTTACAGGTCAAAAAAACAAATTAAAAAGCAGATACTGGGATTTGAGTAAGGTAGGTGAATGGGACTTTAAACGGAATGAATGAATGCACAAGCCTGATCCAGGCAAAGTGCCGTACAGTCAGAGACTGCACGTGGACTGAGATACTGTCAGGTTGTCCAGGCCTAGACGGAATAGAAAAGATTGACTAAAATGAAACGTACAATTGATTGAAATCGAGTAGCAGGAGGGTACTTATTCCAACATAACGTCTAAATTACCATTTTCCGGTTGGCTAACGCAGCTTTATAATTTTGATACCCGAAGCACTATAAATGCATGGTGGTTTGTAATTTTGCTCAAATAGAATAGCTTGACAAAACGACGGTTTATCAAAATTGAGAAGCACAGAATTGCCTTTTAAATTCGCTACCTTATTGTTCACATCACTTGTAGTGAGCTGCATGCTTAAACATGTCGGAGTCTCACTACCATCTCTAATCTCTATTTTCTTTCTCATATCTAACTAGGCCTGGGTAACTTGACAGTGTAATCTTTGACTGTGCGGCACTTAGCGTGGATCAGGCTTGTGATTTCATACATCACATCAACATTTAGTTACTTCTTGTTTGGTTCTAATAAATCACGTTGAATATTTTAGAAACATTAGTAGATAAGGATAAATGCCAAAAAACGTCAAGCTTGGTAAATCATACTTCAGTGATAACGGAGGAATCGGCTGACCATTACGGATATGATTACCGGTGACGAATATGAAGCCGAGTTTAAAACAATCTAGTAATATACACTTAATAAAATCATCGCAAATCACTTACATCTTTCACGAAGGTCTGAGGATGAACAAGTAGCCGGTGAGGGCAAGCGCTGGACTGCGGGCTCGGAAGATCGGCTACAAACAGACGTTTTTGCTGAGCTCATGAACTTGCGACTATCCAGGCTTTCCGGTTCGCTCATGCTCGGGCTGCTATTCAAACTGATGGTTGTTGGAGCTTTCAACATTGATAAGCTACCGGAAAATGGTGCGCAAACATCGGAAGACGTTGTAGAAAGTCGCTCGATCGAACCAGATTTGTTGTCAGTTTTATTCAAGGATACATTTTCTTGTTTGGATAGCAACTGAAGTTGGAAGATGAATAAGCTTATCATCTGCATTATTTTCGAAAGCAGTTAGGCCTTCCAACAGTGGCAAATAAAATGTTTTTAGAGTACAATTGGAGAATAGGCGGTAGTATAGAAATAAATACGAACTAAAAAGTTAACATCATCGAACTAAATCGCAGGAGGCATCATGTGGGAAATTACAAGACCTATATTGAGGTGATAATTAACACGAAGCGTTGTGAAAAGTGAAATAAACACATAACCTGTATGAACATTCAGAGTTGAGAGCGACCGAACGGGTTAAATAACAATAAATAAAAAATAACTTAAAGACATTTGTAGCTGTATTCCGCGTTTGTTGGGAATCATTCATCGAAAGGCTTTAAAATGCTCCGTTAGAAGTAATGAATGAGAGGGAACAAATTCTGGAACAATGGTACTTTATTATTTTCATCCAGTCTCCGGTCATTCGATTAAAATTCAGACGTCCTATTAATTATGTCACGTGGTGTCTAGCGACATAATAGGAAAAATATTTACCAAGCGTAAAACTGAATTTTCCACTATTACATATAAGAGCAACTTTTTAAGTACGATACTTTTTCAACAAAACGTTTTAGACGGTTTTTGATAGACTATGAGTTACATGATTCGCAGACATGCCACACAATCGATTACTGGAATTAGTTTGAAAATGTGTGCAAAATTGAACCCAAATGCAAAGACGGGAACAAAATAAATTAAAATACTCAAAAGTTAAGGGATGATAAAGTGGTCAGCTATCTTCAGGATAGTAGAGATATGACAGGCATGATCCAAAAATTTTGACGTTTCGTCAGAATTTGTTGTCATGCTACAAAATATTCATTTGCATTCTTTTCCGTCATTCACACCCCAAGACCGGTTTCGTGCTGTTTGCACTGTTTCAAGCGCATGCGGATCCTGATCTTACTGTCCCTACCTGATGAGTGCAAACAGCACGAAACCGGTCGTGGGGTGTGAATGACGGAAAAGCATGCAAATGAATATTTTGTTTTATGGTTATGGGTTTAACCCCATTTAACATGTGTTTGGACACATGCTTTGAACAGGTTGGTCGTACCAGCCTTATCCAACAGTGACATACAAGCGCTCCTTGTTTGTTGTCATGCTGTTTTACCTTTTGCCAAAATTTCAAAAGGCATTCTTTGTTAATTACAGAGAAATGAAACAGCATACATAAAAAGCATAGATGAACAGTTTCCTTTGAGTTTAGCAGCTTTTATAAATAAGTTTCAGGTAAGAATACCACCATAGTTCACAGAATTTAGGCACATTATGTAAAAACAATGCAATCATTTTAATAATTGAAATATGATCGTCAGATAACAACAATAATTTAGAGCGCACGGCTCATGACTATTTTTATTACCTTTTCCTTGCGCACCATATTCCAAAAATTGATAATGAAACCAACTGCGGAATCAGCCCGTTCAAACCTATGCAACATGTAAACCATCTGTTAAAAAAAACAAAAATGGCTGCAGATGGGTTTTAAAATTTTCGAGTATATACGTAAAGAATCTAAAACTCACCCCATTCGAAATCGTAATATTCACACATTTCTTATCCGTCGAAGCATCTATAGTAGAAACACCAGAAAATGGAATTGTTGTCTAAAAATACACCAATAAGTCTACATACCAGCTTCCGACGCTTTGGTCTATGGACAATATGCAAAGCACTGGACGAAATGTACAACTTAGCACGAGTAGTTATGTCCGGGCTCGTAAAATCACATTTATATGCTGAAAATAATGAAAAGAAGAACATACATTTAAGTGCGACATCAAACTTGAAGTAGTTGCGCTTGATTTTTTTCTTTATATCACTCGAAAAGGGAGAAGCAGAGAGTTTGGAATCCATTAGCCAAATTATCCGGCCGATGTTGGTGAAAACTAATCGACATTGATCATAACATCTCCTGATCAACCTTGAAATGACCTAAGATATTTTCACTGACACAGCTAAACAAGTTTAAGTTAAAGTTCAACAATATGAGTTAGCGTCAAATTTACTGATTGTTTGTGCGCAGGATGTGAGCAAAGTATAACATTAGTTTAGCGATGGTAATCATGAATACTAATGTATATTTGGAACAAAAACTATCTTTGTTATTACATTGAAATGTAATTGGATAACCTGAACAGGTTAGATTAAGCATTTTTAAAAATGCGAAATTTGACGAACATCAATAGTCAATTCTCAATTTTAAGCTATTAATCGAGATTCAAGATTCGCGAATTTATCGTAAAAAAGCTTGTAGTGGATATGTGCAAGGTATAACAGGAAAGGTTATAATGAATGCAGGACGAATGAACGGACTCACAGAAAGTGAAGATTTAGTGTCCGTTGCAATTATCCACAAACGTACAAATTGATTCAACTTCAAAACTCTTGTGTCTCGTCAATCAGGGACGAATAATCCGCAAAGATTGAAGATGCTGTGACACGTTAATCTTGCCGTTAACCGTCTCTATTCACGAACAAGCAGTGGTGTAGCACGACGAACAATCGCAGAACCAGGAAACAAGCAGACCAACGTATATTGTTAATTAATGAGTATTTACAGAATGCGATACAAAGGATAAGTAACAACAACTCATTTGACGAACGGAAGATCAATAGTCTATGAGTGGTAAGTGTAAGAAAAAATCGATAGATCGATAGGGCAATATCGAGTATCGGAACAAAACGATAATTTCTAAATTATTGGATAAAAATGATACAGACATTTATGTACAAATCACTACAGAACTCCCTCCTCAGAGTGTGAGTCCGCGGATGAACGCTCGATACACTGTTATGTACTCGAACAATCTTGAAGGGAACGGATGTGCAATCGTGCAGCATTTCTAAGCTGTGCGGCTAACATCGTGCTAAATTGATTGGCCAACGGTAGTGAGCTGCATGCGAGTACACGCTAGAGTCTCACTACCATTCCTATTTCAATTCCTCCCCCCTCATATCTGTCTAGGCCTGGGCAACCTGACAGTATCTTAGCCCATGTGCAGTCTCTGACTGTGCGGCACTTTGCCTGGATCAGGCTTGTGCTTTCATATCATACCATACGACCGTTACGTGTCTGACGAGATGAAGGGGTAGACAGGATGGGTTAGGGTCGACGGATGTAATGTCATTAATCTTCATAGGTTGTGTAGGTGGGATCGTAGGGGTAGCTTTTTCTGGTGGTTTTTCCTCGTCGTATGCAGGTTTTAAGCGATCTATGCTTACTGTGTCCTTAACGCCGTTGCGTATCATATTTGTGTTTGCGGTCGATCACTTTAAATGGTCCTTCGTACGGAGTTTGTAATGGCTTTTTGACAGCATCAACTCGAAAGAAGACATGTGGTCAAGTTTTGAGGTCCTTGTGGATGAATGATGAGAGGTCGGCAACGCGTGTGTGTACGGGTTTGTTAGACTGAAAGTGTTGCCTGAGTCTCGAACAATAAGATCCTGGGTCGATTTCACCAGTAGTGTGGTAACCTGTATCATCTCGCCAGGTAGTCTCCGTGTTATATCAAATACCAATTCTGAAGGGCAATAACCGATGTCTTCTTTAACGGTGTTTCTGATACCAAGAAGTAATAAAGGGAGACATTCGAACCACTCTGTTCCAGAACAAACGCTGAGAGCAGCTTTCAATTGACGATGAAAACGTTCAACTAGACCATTGACTGCAGGATGGTATGCAGTTGTACGCACATGAACACAGACTAGTAAACGGCTTAGTTCACGGAACAAAGCGCTTGTGAATTGCGATCCTCTGTCGGTGGTAATGGTAGCGGATACACCAAAAATGGATTTTTTTCAAGAGTCAAGATTCAACGAATCGACGAATGTTCGTGCGATTGTATCATTGGAGGTATCACGAATTGGGACTGCTATAATTTTTCAGCTTCACTTGTGTCTTCTTGTTGTACGCCGAACTCGTTGTTACAGGTGACAGTAAAATGAACTGGATCAAAAATGTTATATCCAAGTGGGAAGAGCTTGTTGCAGCGACTTGACATCTGTTTAGTCCTACAAAACGCTTCTAACAAGTCTAATCCAATAAGCAGTCCAACTGCGTTATCGGGACTATCATTTGAATCAAGATCCTTTAAATGACTAGCTGATGTGAGGTAGTCTTTTTTCGTCACTTGCATCCTCATTTCAGGAAGCTACACGGACTCATCCATCTTAGAAATTTCAAATCTTAGTCGGGCTAATCGGGCAATGTTGGTAGCCTTCACAAGTTTCAGCTTGTCTTCTAGCTATAACTTCAGACGCAGTTAGTCAGCTAATTGTGCTAACAACAACTGCACCCTAGGATTGTCGGAGTTAGAACTAACTTCCGAACCAAAGCATGATACATTATCAACCAATGTAGATATATATCGACTTGCCCGTCACACTGGTTCATTTCATCCATCTTTGGTTTAATCCTTGATAGTTTCCCCATCTTCTCCCAATGTTCGAAAAGAAGCCAATTGAGTACTGTAACCGACAAAACAGTTCAGGGAAAATCGAGTCTAACGTCAAAGAAATTTTTAAATCCCTCCACAAAGGCTTTCAACCTAAACCAACATGCTGCACATAATAATTAAATACATATTAAGCCATTTTTGATCATAGCCCCTCATCTCTTAGATTTATTCTTATCAATGCTCGATCCATAACTAACAAGATATTAGCTTTGCGTTCATATCTTCTCTCTAATCCTGCTGATATTATTCTCATAACTGAATCTTGGACAAAAAACAATCAGACTGTGAACTTCTGATTCCAAACTATCATATTTTTAGAAAAGACCGCCTTTCAAAACGTGGAGGAGGTTGCCTTCTTTATGTTCACTCTAACCTCCAAGCTGACATCATCATTTCATCCGTCTTTGGTCATATCGAAGACTCTATCTGGCTGGCACTACCGGCCTTTGATCTCTTACTTGGATGCATCTACTATTCACCAGCTACTATTTCTTCATCGCTTCAACGCTTGACTGATTGTTTCATAGAAGCCTATGTCCACCCTTCCCGCTATAAATTAATTGCAGCAGATTTCAACATGCCTTCACTTAACCAGGTTGAATGCAACGACATAAATCTTAATTCTTTTTCCAATACCATCAAACTATTAGGTTTTACACAGTTTGTTGATAGACCAACGCGCGATAAAAATAACCTCGACATTGTCTTTACTTCAAATATCACACCTTCGAACCTGAACGTATCTCCGTCATTTTTTAATGGAGATCATAACATTATATCTTTCGAATTGAGTTGCAATAGCATAATAACTAGTGTTGATAAGCCACATATAATTACTCACATAGATTGCAAAATCTTTAAAAACCTCATTAGAAACGAAGATTGCACTGAATTTTTCCTTTCTGACAATTTTAATGTAACCTCCAAAATCTTTCATAATATACTTGTTGAGTTACTACAGAAATCTACTACCAGACATACTAGACACCCCAAACTGAGTAAAGCTCATAAGTTAGTAAAACGCATTGCTTATTTGACATCATATGCTCGTAATGAGCATGACATCTCTTCCTTTTTGCGCGCGTATGAACTATCTGACAAACTAGTACAAATTATGAACCATAAACTGATTTCTGATGAGTCTACAGCCCTCAAATCTAGTAAAAAACAGAAAGCATTATATAAATTAATGAACGCTAGGGCATCGGAAAATTCAGATAAGATAAACTACATCATTAAACAATATCAACATGGTAATAATTGCACAGTATTAACTGAGCCTTTTGCTATTTGCGAAGAATTTCTTTTATTTTCAATGCTTCATATAATAACGACTCTTATCCAGAGGTTATCATACACCCTACATGCAATACGTTAAACACAATTACAATTAATACCTCTGACATACGTAAAGTTTGTAATCAAGTTACAATCTCCTATAAACCTGATGAAACAGGTTTCGTACCAGCAATATGCAAAATGGGATCTGAAGACTTCTTATTACTACTCAATCTTTTTAATACGTCTATCAAATCGGGATTTTTCCCCTTTGAATGGAAACATTCCTCGACATACGTCCGGATCACTACATACAGTTACCAATTATCGACCCATTAATCACACACCACTTCTAGCTAGAATATTTGATAAGCTTGTCAGACAGGCCACCCTAGCATACTTGACACCAAACTATTTCATATCAAACCAACACGGATTTCTCAACAGAAAATCTTGCGTCACTTGTCAACTAGAATTTTTAAATTACGTGACACAATCACTTGATTCAAAACTTGGAGTCATAGTTGTATTCATTGATATTATGAAAGCCTTCGACAGGGTCCCGCATAATCTACTCCTCGCAAAATTATCTGCTGTAGGTATTACTGGAAACCTACTTTCGTGGTTCAAATCTTTTCTTACTGGTCGCACCTTTTCGGTAGATATAAATGGCTACCGTTCTAGAACTTTGCCAATTCCAAGCGGAGTCATACAAGGAAGCGTTCTAGGTCCACTACTCTTCTTGATATTTATCAACGATATACTATCTGTCATAACACACTGTAAGATCTTTTTGTTTGTAGATGATATAAAAGTCGCCATAGCCTTTCCATCTAACCAGACTAACGACTTTATATCAAAATTGAACCAAGACCTAGATGCTCTACTTCAATGGAGTATTCGAAACGGTCTTGAGTTCTCCACCAATAAATCAACTTTCATAAATTTCAACTCTATCATACCAAAAGATTCGATCATCCTAAATAATACACCACTACAACCAGCACAATGTGTACGTGATTTAGGTTATCGATATTCTGGATCACTTACATTTCATGAACAAATTTGCTACTTAATTTCTAAAACAAAAAAGAATATAGGTTTACTTCATAGATTCATCTCTCTGCCCCAGTGCAAGCTGGAACTTTACAAGTTACATACACTACCTTTATTAGATTACTGCAACATTATATCTAGTAACATTACTCGGTCTGATAGCTATGCTTTAGAAGGCATCCAACGTTCTTTCACACGATCCATTACCACTAGTTCGGATAAGCATTCATATAAGGAAAGATGTCAGATCCTAGGATTGGAACCATTATGGTTTCGAAGAATAAAACAAAATCTTATACTCTTTTACAGAATATTGAAAAAAGATATGATCGACATTGATTTACAATTAGATTTCAAAAACTCTGAAGTATATAATCTTCGACACAAAAACAAAATATGTATACCGAAAATCCACAATCGTATACGAAAAGATTTCTTTATTTATAAATATTATCGTTTATGGAATTTACTTCCTAATAATATAAGATTGAGCACTTCACAAACTGAATTCAAAAAGCAAGTCAACTCTTTTTTATCTCCGGAAAAATTAGGTAAGCTATTTCTAATTAATACAACTATAGATAATTTATACTTATACGGCATAAAAGGCTTTTAATATTTTTTTAGCAATAAAAATTTTTTAAAGTGACATATAACTTTTTTCTTGAGAATTTACTTTTCAGAATTGTTGAAATTCAACAAAATACACTCTCGCAATTCTTGAAAGGGTGATGCGACTCATATCTCCGTGACCCGATGAAGTGAAACCCCTATACAATTATCTGCGTTTGAAGTTGCATTTGTAACATCATACATGAATAAACATTGCGGTCCAGACCTACCCAAACTGTAATTAACCCATTTTAAACAATTACTGTCGTATTCGTTAAAAACATGAACCTTTATCATTTATTTTTCCTATATTCTATCAACTTTATGTTTTAAACAAGCTACCATCTGTACAAATGTTATCCAACTATTTTTTAAGGTTGTTAACAAAAAAATGTATTTATGTTTGACCTTAACATTTGTATAATTACCGTTTTATTTGATGTACTTATTCATGAAAACAAATGATCATGCATGGCATGACTTGGTGTATCCAATAATATACATTATTATTATTATTATTATTATTATTATTATTATTATTATTATTATTATTATTATTATTATTATTATTATTATTATTATTATTATTATTATTATTATTATTATTATTATTATTATTATTATTATTATTATTATTATTATATTTATTATTATTATTATTATTATTATTATTATTATTATTATTATTATTATTATTATTATTATTATTATTATTATTATTATTATTATTATTATTATTATTATTATTATTATTATTATTATTATTATTATTATTATTATTATTTATTATT
>JACCGJ010023860.1:0-10850 GCA_013407085.1 Atriophallophorus winterbourni | reverse complement strand
TGCCTTATCAAGGTTCTAAAAAATGCGATCAGGTTACTGGTTCGGCTGTGTTTCACCGTATTAAAATTACCAGGAATGTCATCAATTTGACTGATTAATTCTACATCAAGCAGATTATCCTGTTCAGATATCTGTTTTTATGTTCTTTCGGTAAGTTGAATGCCGTTCCAAAAGTCACTGCTACTTGTGGATAGTTCGCAGTCGATTTAGCTTTCGTCACCTGGTGAGTTTAAAATCATGATTGTTTAGTGTTGACATGTAAAATTATGACCTTCATTTCAACCGTTTCCATTGAGTGACATGTATTCTCGTTTCAAGGTCATTTCGCTAGTTCCGTCATAAGTGAGTGGATGTTGTTCTGTGTTCTTGCCACGAAAATCAGGTGCTTGCATAGCTCATCCGATTTGCCGACGTTCGTGATTATGTCATTTCCATGGCGAGGCTCAGACTGCGTCTCTCACATTGAACGTCTCGTGAAAGCTTGATATACAGCGAAACTAAACTAAGTTCTGATTTTATGTGTGTATGTGGCGATTCCATTTGGTAAGCGGAGTTCAACGGGTATATGCGACCAACTGGTTCCTGAAGATCAACGATTCCGACAATATTACATTCAGGCGGCCTCACAAATTCATCTATTTATTTGATTCCGAATTCCCAACAGAACATAACTTTCATCTTAAAAAAATATTTGTATATTATTGTGTTATTTTGACTATTGCTTCACTCAAATTTTTGGCGTTTTCTATTCCAGTATGACCAAGGAAAAACGTCGTTTCCACATAATTCATGATATTTGTATTTTATAAAAACTAGTACTGATTTTTGCGTACATGTTTTTTAAACTATTTTTAAACAAATTACTTGATAATTGACGACACTTCAAATGTCCACGCTTGTAAAATAATTGAACGATTTGTCGATAATTGGAGACAGAAAAAGACATTTTTCGATCAAACGGTTTCTCGGTAACTTCAATCAGGACACTTCATATACAATTATACCAAGAAATGGAATATCCCACGTTGCACATGCGCAGGTGTTAACTGAAACCATGGAAACCCAATGGCAACCCAGATGTATAAGTTTGCACACTTTACACGTTGAGTATTCCCACGCATTATTCCAAACAGACTAAATAATTCAAGCAAAATGAAGGTAAGTGCTGAGTTCCTAAACTGCAATTAGCAGATTTTCGTTCACATTTTGGCTTTCGCATTGGTGATCATGTCAGCCAATGCCTGTACAACATTCCATATGGAAAGTATCTCGGGGTGCTTGCAGACAAAACTCGCGCAAGCAGGTAACATGATATTTTATCGCGGTCATTTCCACCTTTGATCCAACATTAAACTATTCTTCCAACTCCCATCGGAGTGGTAAATATTAAAAACAATATCTAAAAATAGTAATTCGTTGCTCACATCCCAGTCCCTTAAATTCCACTACCGGTTTCTGGCTGTTTGCCATCGTCAGGTGGAGACAGTAAGATCAGGTTCAGTGAGCCTTGAAACAGTGGATTAAAGGTAAACAAGGTTATACTTGTATGCCAACTGTTATATCGGGTTCGTACAACGAACCACGATGTTCAGACACAGAATCACAAAGTGATTCTTGGTCAAAGCACTCAAGGCGCTTGTGGATGACCAAAGTAATGTGTTGCTCACATCCCCATCCCTTACACACCACTACCGGTTTCTGGCTGTTTGCCGTCGTCTGGTGGAGACAGTAAGATCAGGTTCAGTGAGCCTTGAAACAGTGGATTAAAGGTAAACAAGATTATACTTGTATGCCAACTGTTATATAGGGTTCGTACAACGAACCACGATGTTCAGACACAGAATCACAAAGTGATTCTTGGTCAAAGCACTCAAGGCGCTTGTGGATGACCAAAGTAATGTGTTGCTCACATCCCCATACCTTACACACCACTACCGGTTTCTGGCTGTTTGCCGTCGTCAGGTGGAGACAGTAAGATCAGGTTCAGTGAGCCTTGAAACAGTGGATTAAAGGTAAACAAGGTTATACTTGTATGCCACTGTTATATAGGGTTCGTACAACGAACCACGATGTTAAGACACAGAATCACAAAGTGATTCTTGGTCAAAGCACTCAAGCCGCTTATGGATTACCGAAGTAATGTGTTGCTCACATCCCTATCCCTTACACACCACTACCGGTTTCTGGCTGTTTGCCGTCGTCAGGTGGAGACAGTAAGATCAGGTTCAGTGAGCTTTGATACAGTGGTAAAGTGATAAACAAAGTTATACTTGTATGTGTAATTATGTGATTATTATATAATTATATATAATTAATTTCGAAACATGTTTTACTCAACATACTCAATCGTAAATCCAATGGCAACGATCAGCGGATAAATTTTCAACACATTAGCGCTTGTATGTTTTGAAAATAATCAAATTTACCCAGAAGTGTAGGTCACATCCCCACACATTCACGCCACAAGCACTTTTCAACTGTTTGTTATCATCACATGGGGACAGTAAGATCAGGTTCAGTAAGCCTTGGATCAGTGGTAAAATGGTAAACAAATATAAACTTGAATGTCTCCGGTAAACTCATTGATAAAGCCAACCTTTTAATGGCTGATCCACAAGATGGTTCTAAGTCAGACGATCTATTTTGAGGAACGGACTACATTTATGGTGCTCACATTCCATACACATACAATACATAGCCGCAGATCACGCCGCCGACGTGCTACTGACGCAATATAACCGAGTTCTGACTATCGTTGCCAGCGCTGCGGGAGAGATTGTTCCTCCCGAATCGGACTGTTAAGTCATTCCAAAAGCTGAACATTCATGCGATTGTGATGTACATCCATGGTGGACATCGACCGAAGGAGGCCAACAACAACAACAACAATACATAGCCATTTTCTGCCTTTATTTGTTTATCAGGTGAAAACAGTAGGCTTTGTTTTAGTGTTTCTTGTAGTGGAAAAGTGGTCAGCAAAGTTAAACGTGAATTTCACTGTTTATTAATGTTTATACCACGGACCATGATGTTCAAAATTACAAAGCGATTTCCTGCCAATCTTACACGCGTTTCGTAAATGTACACGCGTTGTGTTGATATAATATTTTTATAACCCAATAGCATTAAAATTGAATATTGTATAGTTTTTTGTGTGTTTTGAAAATAAAAATAACAACTGAATTGATTGCAGCTTTAAAAATCGAAAATTCATGATGTAAACATTTTCCATCTATAAAACACCACATGATAAACTGAATGATAGATATTATAACGTATAAAGTTGTATTACTTATGGGTTATGGGTTACAATTACTATGCACAAATTTATCTAGTTTGTTTCCTAAAATAGATTAAATAGATTATACATATTATTGATTATTGTCATAGTATTGATTTCAGTCCTGAAACTTTATATTTAAAAGTGGATTAAATCAGTTGGGTTCAGAGTTATGTCCATTTTCCGATAACAGCAATCACCACAGAATGTAAACTTAAAACGTTGAAACAATGTACCCACAAATTGCCAAATTATTGTTATCTTTAAAATCCTACAGATACAAGCATTTGAGTAAATAATAATCTCAATATCGTTTGTTCGATCATGCTGGAGAAAATATTTGTAAATTTACGTCAACCGTTTAACCCTTTGTCTACTGTCAGTAACTCTGGTTACCACCTCAAACAAGCAGTCGATTGCTCTGTAGCTCCCGTCGGTACCTTCGGTCACCATCGCAGTGCACTTGTCAGGCGGCGTCTGGCATCTGATCCATAGAAATTAAACGTGTTTTATCTATGCCATAATTAAGCGGAATAATACAACAATATAATCAAATACATTAACAAATTCCCGTAGACGAAGTGTTAACGTAATTGGAGGAAAAAACAGATCTGATTTTGAATGTTGTTTCAACATCTTTTGACAAACAGATCCCGCAAAAAATCAGGTGCGCAAAAGGTGTTAGTACTCATAGCATTCAAGAGAGAAATGAGAACTCCCTTATATTTTTGAGTAGCTACGTTTGAAGCAAGAAAAAAGAAATGTTATTAACTATTCTTTCAACTGGTTTGTGGTATGTAAAATATTAAAGGTTTCATTCGGCTCATACTATTTCCTACGTAAAGTGAGAGTGGATTATTTTGAGGTCCGACAAATGTTTTATACACGAAAATTTTAATTTAAAACAGCCTATGGTTATCGTTGAGCTTGTTGCTTTTTAATCCATTCAAAACCTTGAATTACATTGATTTCCGAATGCTTTGTGCAGGTGAGGTAGTAGTCTAAAACGTTGAACTGAGTCCAGGTAATCGAACATCTGTATTCATTTAACGAGTTTGTTTGCTTATGATTCTATTGTTAATATAATAAAAATAAATCAAAAGGATTTTATTCTGTAAATGCTCCTATCACACACAAAATGGTATGATCATTATTGCTCGCACATATCTTGTGATCCCATCTCTTCAAATTTTAGAAAATTAACGCCAAAAGTTTTGGCAATGTATCTCTAGTAATTGATTACAGTATCATTTACGTCTTGATTATAAACCCTGGCACTAATATAATATAGCTAACATAACTGCGAATATATAATTGTACGTTATTTTGTATATTACATTCAGTACAACCAAACTCATCAAAAGTACACATTATTTGCCCGACCATATTTGTGTGCAGGTTTCCGAAGCTGGTCGATAATCAATAAACCAATCAGATTCAAGAGCATCTTAGCACCAATCACTTATCGGTATTTCTTCACGTGACATATTTGAACTGCGCTCAAAAATATGAACGCTGATCAATAATTTTCTCTTGTTTGTAGGTCGTATAGTGGATGTCAGTCAAGCAATAAATTACCAACAACCACAAAAAATGAAACATTTAAGAATTGTGTGCCAGACGGCTGGGAATTGCGATTACAAAGGATGTGACTACAAAATCGATGCGTATAAATGCTGGATGCATTTCGATAAGTCTTGAATAAATGTTTGCGGCGTAAACACAAAACAATAAAATGTACTCGTAGTCTACAATTTTTACACAACTTATTCATGATCATGAGACATACTTGAGAGTGATATGGGAACAAATGAATTTATCGGAACAAAATAGAATAGCGCAAAATGAATAATAGAAACATATACGAAATTTCAACTTTCTTGGAATGATTAATAAAAACAAGTATACAAATATATTTTAGATGAGATTAAACTACAATTGTTGAATTGTCTATTTGGATTTTGGATGAAATGTTGAAATTTGCAGGAGAGGAGAAAAATTGAGTAAAATAACAAACATAGCAAAGTGGTTTTCGCCCCGAATAAAAACATTTCTTGCACATAATCCGTATTTCAAAACAAGTATCTTTTTCCATGCTAAGTCAAAATTACAGCAGGAAGGGTTCGAAGCATATTTGAGGAAATCGTTACATCAAAGCATATCAAATGATTAGATCTTTGTCTGATATGTAAACACGAATTTTTCTAAGTCTTTTTGCTGGGCCTTCAAATCGGCCGTGCATACAATTAATTTCTCCAAGGGTAAAATGCATCAAATATTTTCGGATCAACTGAGGTCAAATTTGGACGTGCACTTTAAGAACGAAGTACGAGATACCGGGACTTGCAGTGAAACGTTTGACCCAAAAACTTTTGCTAGTAAACTGGATCGTATGTCAATCAATTAAGACGGACAAGAAAAATCGTTCAGTCGAAAAATTGTAACTCGATGTCGGGACATGTTTATCATTTTTTAAATTTGTGGTGAAATTATTGTAACAGCGAATAAAGTCAATTTCTTCTTCTTCTTCTTCAGATCAGACTGAGGTATAAATTAATCCATGACACTACTGTATAAAGATTTATCCTTGGATTTTTTTATACCGTTACCAAATATGTTTTGTTAATGGTTTTAGGAGTTTTAATTTGATGCGCATACGTTTAATTAACAAACATACTTCGACAGTTCACGAAGTTCGACGGAGCTCATGTCCCTCTCAGTGGATGAAGCACTTAACCGCCTGGGTTGTGGATGCTTTCAATTTTTTTCCAATTATCGGCAATGGTATGAGTCCGTGACTTTTATTAAATATCAAAGTGTTCGAGTAAAACAACATGACGCATAGACTCGCAGTGTCATTGGAATTCCTCTATCCTGTAAAAGTGCACTGCTCTCTCACAAAATGCAGATCTGTTCAATGACTGTAACCTGAGCCTGACTAATTCCTTTTTTGTGAGATATTAGGAGTCCAACCACTCTACGACCGGTTTTGTGACGTTTGCACTCATTAGGTAGGGACAGTGGGATCAGAATCCGCATGCGCTTGAAACAGTTGAAGAATGATAAACAATGAGCGCTTGTATGCCACTGATGGATAAGGCTAGTACGACCAACCTGTTCAATCACATGTGTCCAAACACATGTTAAATGGGGTTAAACCCATAACCATGAATTAAAATATTCATTTGCATGCTTTTCCGTCACACAAATGTTGTTTTAAATTGACCACCGTTGCAGACTATCTACATTCGTTTGTGAAAGTACAAATACTGAAATTAAAATAAGTAAAAAAGTTCACCATCATCAAAACTTTTGTATCATTAGTGAAAAAGAAAAATATACCGCAATACCGCATGAGTGTGGGCTCATGTGATTGAACAGTTTGATCGTACCAGCCTTATACAACAGTGGCATACAAGCGCTCCTTGTTTACCATTCCTCCACTTATTAAAGAGCATGCAGATCCTGATCCTACTGTCCATTCCTGATGAGTGCAAACAGCACGAAACCGGTCGTGGGGTGTGAATGACGGAAAAGCATGCAAATGAATATTTTGTTTCATGGTTATGGGTTTAGCCACATTAAACGTGTGTTTGGACACATGTGATTGAACAGGTTGATCGTACCAGCCTTATACAACAGTGGCATACAAGCGCAACTTGTTTACCATTCTTCCACTGTTTCAAGCGCATGCGGATCCTGATCTTACTGTCCCTATCTGATGAGTGCAAACAGCACGAAACCGGTCGTTGTGTGTTTTGTGTGAAGGAGATGCATGTAAATGTGTTTTATACAGCAATACCATTTGCGATAAATATAAATATTCTGATCAGCATTAGACACAGTAATAGGGAATTGTTGGACGCCACTCGTGGCTTTTATGTTTCATGAAATTTTACCACTTTCGCTTTGCTTTCAGATAGTCAACTTGTGGTTCACGCAAGTGAAATTCTAATGATGCTGATATCTTGCATCTTTCAAAGTAACAAAATGTGATAAACACAATCGAAAGTGTCAGATATATTTTAGTAACAGGCAAATCATGCAACTATGTTCACCTAATGGTTGCACACAAGCATTTAGATTCGTCGGCAAGTTGAGAATCAAGAACTAGTAATCGACAACTAAGATTTTACGGAGAAACATGCAATTGTTTTACGTGTACCATATATTAACAGCTATATAGTCATACAGAAGATGCAAACAAACTTTCATGGAGATGTTTACATTGTATGGATATATATGGGTTTAATATACGGGTTCGATAAGGAGGTGCTATTTGATTTCGGTTTGAAAGGACGGAGCGTGGTAGTGCTCAGAATGAATAGTAGTAGTGAATCCCACAGAAGACAAAATACGCACTGAAAGCAAATGACTTTAAAAATCGAGTCGTATAGCAAGGCAACTTGAATGATGTCGTGTATTTCTAGGGAAACAGACCTCTAATAAATCGTGAAGAGCGTTACTTTCATTCTGCAGTATTAAGTAGATCAGGATCATGTCTCTACTCACTCGCCTTAGTGTAAAACCAGTCAATCCCAGCAAGACAATTCCCATTTGGTATGAAATGTGATCTATCTCATACATTAGCTTCGTCGATAGGTAAGGAATTTTATCCAGCAATCCAATGTCTTTACGCAGTCACGGTGCCCAACTAGTATCATGTACTCTAACGTTAAATAGATGTAAGTATTTATAATGCAGGAATTGTTTTGATAGAGAAGTTCCAAATATTCTTCTTAACATTCCGAGATACAACAGGACACTTTTAAGACTTTCTGGCAATTCATAATCTGTTTCTAGTTATTACTTACCCAGATAACGAAATCGTTTTCAGATTTGTGTTAACTCAGGTTTTAATGACCAATATATTATGTTTCAAGATTCAAGATTCAAGATTCAAGAATTTATGGTCACAAAAAGCACATAGCTTCACAATTACCATATCATAGTAAATATACATTCAGGAAATAGGTATAAAATAAACATGTAATGTCAAGTATAGTCAAGTTGTATAGTTACCATGAGTCAATACGCAGGTGTCGTCAAAACGGTATGCAACAAATAAGTATCCAAATTTCGAATAAACGTTCCGATGCTGGGAGAGATGACAAGAGTTTCGGGTAGGGAATTCCAAAGGAAACAGACACGTACACAATAAAAATATCGGCGACAGCTGATACGGGAGTGGGGAATTTGCAGTGTCGCTGAGTGGCTGCGTGTATGACGTGAATCACGGTATTCGAATAAATGTATACTCATTTCGCCGAAGAACTTGTAACATGTTACATTTACGTATGATAAAAGTGCATCTAATTTATGTGAGATCAGTGATACAGGACATTCAAATCCTATTGCAGCATTAAACAATCATCAATGGAGCTGATTTTCATCTATATTTTCATGTAAATAAATCCGATCCAACTACTTACAACTAATTAGGTATGTGTGCTATTTAATAGATGAACGTTGTGCTTTAGACGAACCTTTGTGGCTCTCACTTGCACACTCCAATAGTTTTCGAACCACCGAGAAGAACGTCGAAGGGCGGTAATTTTCCTAATCAAAACCACTTTTGTTGAATTGTGTAATCATTTCATTTTCCAAACAGCTGGTACCTTTCCAAGTGTGTTTGAATAAGCAGAGGGTACAAATGCTCAGCTCACCTGATGCTTAATACGTATGTGTGTTCCGTAATAAAATATTTAATCAAAGCTTAAGTGACGTGTCTTCTGAGGGAGTTTGAACTCCTTCTCATGATTTATCATCGCTAACCCAATTTAGATGCGTGGTATGACAATTGGCCGTTCAACGATCAAATGTTGTAACAGAAATTATAAAATCATACGAATTCATATGTACGTAGTAACCTCGCATTGGAATAAAAGGTCTTCTCAGGTTAAGTCTCCGTTTTAATTATTCATAAGAGTTTGTAAAATGCGAAATAATGTCAATTATATGAATAATACGAGAACTAAGATAATAAATGATCTGAAATCCCTTACGAATCAATAAAAGCGTAGCTGGGATCGATAATTTGTGCATAATCTACGGCTCAATAATCAGCTGAAAGTGGTATAATTAGATTCTCCCATGTATAATTAACACCTGTATCAGACCAACAATGGAGTATGCTGTTCAAGCATGGTCCCCATGGTTACAAAAGGACACGACCTTGCTGCAACGCGTATACCACCGCGCTACAAAACTGTTGACGGGGCTATACAAGAGGCCATACGAGGAGCGGTTTGCAACTCTAAACCTGTTTGACTTTTCGTACCGTCGTGTCAGGGGCAAATTTATCCTGCTGTTCAACATTCTGCATACAGTGGATCACCCACTTGAACACCTGTTTCATCGGCAAGAAGCACGTGGTAGCAGATCGCAGGGCTATAAGTTAATTATTCCACACTCCAGATCAAAGGTCGAAGGTGTTCTTTGATATCAGAGTTTTTTTATACGGAACTGCTTTCCCCGACATATCATTTGCGCAACAGGCCTGAATATGTTCAAGGCTTAACTTGACAAGTATATGTAGACCAAATCCAATTGCACCTGAATACACGTGCTGACTTTCCATATGGATAAAACATTTGTGTTGTTTTTATGCATTCCCTATATTTTTAATCTATGTTTACTGTAAAGTATTTGCTTTTTGGACCATTAAAACTTGGAATTACTTTATATTACACAAACTCTAGATGAGAGAATACAGAACAGAGACGAAATACATACGAAAACAAAAAGTTGTACAGGTTGGTACCAGACAGTTGACGTTATATTTCGCTTTCCATCGTTCAAGTGGCAAAATATCAAAACTGAAAGGAAACTATAAAATCACTGACAAAATGAATATGCAAAAGCAAATATCTCTACTGAGAATTCTCAAAGCTTGTTAAAGAATATCTGAGACGATTTGTGACTGATTTGTGATGGAGTTAATGACAGCACTCTTCCATCTCTGGAAAACTCTGTTGCAATTAGAACTTCGTAGACACTGCTTTTTCCCGTCGTAGATTTTACCCATAGTATAAGTATGCACTTACATTTGAACACGCCGTAAAACACAGTATTCTTCAGCATTTCGCGCTCGAGATCGCTCCAAAATTAGGTGTTGTGGTAATATAGTAGACAAATGATTGTAGCGTAGTAAATAACTGGAACTAATGCAGAAAGACCCTGAAATTGAAGTTAGGATAACAGTGTAAAAATGATCCAAATTCAAGATATCCACACCACATACGTCCCACTTGTTTTAACCCAAGCTGCTTTAAGATCAGACAGATCAAACGGTATGATCTGATACGGAGATACAATAATCCAATCGCGTGTTATTGAATGCTAAGTCTTAACCAGAAACATGACAACCATTGGCATCCAGTTAGTCTGGACAATCGTCATTGACGGTGAGCTTTTTTGCATTAGGCTATTTATGGTGGTCATCCATTTCATTTGAGTGAAAGGGCACGAAACTTAGAGAAATTCTTAGCAGGTTGCTCCACAATCCTATTTATTAGCTTACTTTAACAGTAAGACACTCTGAAGTCTTGTGTGAGTAATTCCAGCTCTA
>JACCGJ010023858.1:75209-88177 GCA_013407085.1 Atriophallophorus winterbourni | reverse complement strand
TCAGAACTCTGTTGTATTGCATCAGTTGCACGCCGGCAGCTTGATCTGCGTTCAGCAGCCAAGAGCTGTATTTGCTCCTCCCCGGCTTGCAGACGACGCTTTACACAATGCCTCCAAAGTGAGCGTTCAAGAGCAAGTTCTTCCCGGCTTGCGGGGTCAATGTCAAGAGCTTTCATATCTCTTTTGCAAACATCTTTGTACCGCAAGTGCGGTCTGCCCAATGGTCGACTTTCTAATTGCAACTCACCGTAGAGTAGATCTTTCGGAATACGACCATTTTCCATTCTATAGACATGACCAAGCCACCGCAGGCGGCGCTGACGTAATAGGGTGAACATGCTCTGCAGACCAGCTTTTGAAAGCACTTCAGCGTTAGTCACTCTTTCCATCCACGATATGTTCAAGATACGACGGATGCTTCGTAGATGGAAAGCATTCAGCTTCCGTTCGTGTCTTGCGTGGGTGGTCCAGGTTTTACTGCCGTATAGTAAAGCATTTAGTACGCACGCGCTGTATACCATCATCTTTGTCTTTACAGTCAGCTTGCGGTTACCCCAAACACGAGAGTTCAATCGAGACAGAATGACAGCTGCTCTGCCAATCCGCTTATCAATCTCCGTGTCTAGCGAGAGGTTATCCGCAATGGTTGAACCAAGATATGTGAAATGATGTACTGGTTCAAGCTGACAGTTTCCAACAGTGATGATTGGTGGCGATACAGTCCCTTGACCAAGGACTTTGGTCTTGCCCATGCTGATTGTTAGGCCAAAGTCTTTGCATGCCGACGAAAAACAGTCCATTAGCGACTGTAGGTTCTCTTGGGAGTGAGCAATAAAGGCTGCATCGTCGGCAAACAACAGGTCACGGATTATCACATCCCGTACTTTGGTTCGTGCTCTCAACCGGTTCAGGTTGAAAAGCTTACCATCACTTCGCGTGCGTATGTAAATGCCTTCTGTTCTCGTCCTAAAAGCGTGCTTCAGAAGCAGAGCAACGAAAATGCCGAACAGTGTGGGAGCAAGAACACACCCTTGTTTGACGCCTCGGCGAATTTCAAATGCTTCTGAACTGCAACCGTTAAAATGGACTGAGCCTTTCATGCCTGAGTGGAACGAAATGACGAGTCTGAGCAGCCTTGGAGGGCAGCCTATCAGATCAAGCATTTTGAAAAGACCCTCCCTGCTGACGTAGTCGAATGCCTTAGTTAAATCAATAAAAACAGCGTATAATGGCATACGCTGTTCCCGACACTTTTCTTGAAGTTGTCTCAGGGAGAAGATCATGTCAACGGTTGATCTTCCCTTGCGGAAGCCACATTGAGATTCGGAGTAAATTCTATCAGCTAAAACTTGCAGCCGGATCTGTAAGACTTTAGCAAACAAGTTTGCCTACAACATTCAGAAGGGAGATTCCTCTGTAATTGTTGCAGTCGCCTCTGTCACCCTTATTCTTAAATAGCGTGATGATCTTTGTGTCTCGCATCTCTTGTGGGACATCCCCCTCCTGCCAGCACTGAAGAAGCAAGTGGTGAAGAGGCTGTAATAATGCTGCTCTACAGCATTTGATGAGCTCAGGTGGAATTCCGTCGTCACCAGGGGCCTTCTCATTCGTTAAGCGGTCGATTGCCTTATTGAGCTCATCAAGAGTAGGAGAAGTATCTAGATGTTCAATGGTCGGCAACCGTTCGACATTTTCAAGTGCATGCGGTAGAACCGTACTGTCCCTAGAGTAGAGAGAGGAGAAGTGCTCTACCCATCTTTCCAGCTGTTGAGTTTTGTCGACAATCGGCTTACCAGATAAAGACTTAATGGGAGCCGTTTTAAGTTTGTTTGGGCCAATGGCTCTCTTGATCCCATTATACATACCGTGAAAATTTCCGGTATCCGCAGCTTTTTGGATATTGAGGCTTACTTCAGTCCAATAGTCGTTTGCACATCGCCTTGCAGTCTGTTGGACCTTATTTCTAGCTGCTTTTAGAAGACGTAAGTTTTCATCTGTTGGCATACCTTTGAACCTCAAGAACGCTGAGCGTTTCTCATCCAGCACAGCAGTCATCTCAGAAGCGTTTGCTTCGAACCAGTCGCTCGTTCGAGCTTTCTTCGGACCGAACGTGGAAAATGCGACTCGGCATATGCTGCTTTTTATCAATTCCCAGTTTTCTGAAGCAGATTCAAGTGTGGTTGTCTTGTTGAACTCGTCTGTGAAGGCTTTTGCGAATTTCGCAGTTAGATTAGGTTCGCACATGCGAATGACGTCTATCCTAGGCTTAGCAGACAGTTTGGTGCGGTGAAATCTCGTGTGGGGAAGCTTCAGTTTTGCACAAACCAGTGAATGGTCAGTGTCGCAGTCGGCGCTTTGATATGATCTGGTGAGGAGCACGCTTCCTATATTAGTTCGCTTAACAAGAATAAGATCAAGCTGATGCCAATGCTTAGAGCAAGGATGTTTCCAAGAGACTTTATGCTGTGGTTTTGTTTGAAAGAAAGTGTTACTGACACAAAGATTGAACTGTGTGCACAATTCTAAAAGGCGTTGCCCATTTTCATTGGTTTTACCTATACCGAACCTTCCGAGACAGTTTTGCCAAGACTCGTAATCTGCACCAACTCTGGCATTGAAATCACCCAATACCACTACACAGTTTTTCTGTGGCACGTTTTTCAGGACGGCTGTGAGGTTATGATAAAAAGCGTCTTTTTCAGCAGGCGTCGCAGAGAGCGTCGGTGCATAAACGTTGACCAACGTAATGGTACCAGTAATGCACCTCAGATTTAAAGTCCAAATCCGTTCGCTCCCGCTGCTGCTCGGTTCTGTTGCTTTTAATATGTCGTTTCGCACGGCAAACCCAACTCCATGCAGTCGAGGCTCATCGGAACCTCTTCCTTTCCAAAAGAATGTGTAATCACTTTCTGTTAGCTTACCAGTGTCTGGTAAGCGCGTCTCTTGTAGGGCAGCCACGTCGACATTCAGCCTCTTTAGCTCGTTGTTAATCACGGCGGACTTTCTAACGCCTCTGATATTCGAGACGTCGTCATGAAATCCTGGAAGCATGGACCGGACGTTCCAGGTTCCAAGTTTCAGAACTGACATTTGTTGTTTGGTATTTCGATTCGCTGGTGCAGAAAAATACAGTCTGCTTGTCGGTTGATTCCTAATCCCCATGCACCCAATGAGGATAGCAGACCGTGGCGAGACGGCACCTTATTGACTGGGGGCTGCCCAGCTTGAGGCGGGCGGTAGCCGTCCAATGAGACCTGGAAGTCTCTCCCACCGTCGAAAGCAGCCCCAGGCGCTTAGCTCTGCGCCAGTCGAGCCATAGCTTTTAACCGGTATCTGCTGCTTTCCGTGTTTTTTCCGTAGAAGCGGAATGGAGTGTCCTCTCCATTGGTGCGTTGTGATGTATGCCAGGGCAGTTCAATATGGAGAACTAGCTGTTGCCCATGCAGCAAGTGCTCCCTCTCCACGGCACCACTGGAACCAAAGGAACAGCAAGGCTGGTACGTTTGGACAACGATGCCGTCGCAGGAGCTGGCAGGACTAAGATGAACAAACTTCGGACTGCCTAACGGGACTCCGGCTCCGGATTTTTCCTCGAGGTTGACTCCTGAAGCCTTTTCCATGAATGGATGTAGCCACAAGGCAGTGGAGGTTTGAGATAAGGGTTTTCCTTCCCCTTCATGGACTAACGAGCTCCACCTGCCCGAAGCATGCTGGTTTTGAGGCGCCAGTCAGTCGCCTTCGCCCTTTCTCCTGTCAGTAGAAGCAGTTCCGCCGAGTCACACAGGACCACGCGTGCAGGCCAAGAGCTGGACTTGGTTGTCAGAGGCTATATGAGACGCGGGCCATTGGAGCATTTTTGGAATTGGGAGCTTATCCCCAAAACCGCCCCGGCCGTGACAACCTTGGAACCACTTGAAGGAGTGTAACAGAGCGATAATTCGCTTGGCCAGAACGCTGAATGCTCTCCATCTACGAAGCATCCGTCGTATTTTGAACATATCGTGGATGGACAAAGTGATTAATGATGAAGTGCTTTCAAAAGCTGGTCTACAGAGCATGTTCACCCGTATTCCGTAAGATCTACTCTGGTGAGTTGCAATCAGGAAGCCGACTATTGGGCAAACCGATCTTGCAGTACAAAGACATATGCAAAAGAGATATGAAAGCTCTTGGCATTGACCCCGCGAGTTGGGAAGAACTTGCTCTGGACCGCTCACATTGGAGGCATTGTGTAAAGCGTCGTTCGCAAGCTGAGAAGTAGCAGATAAGGCTCTTGGCTTATGAACGCAGATCACGTCGCCTGCGTGTAACTGACTCCCAACGACCGAGTTCTGCCTATGGTTGGAAGCGTAATGGGAGAGTTTGTTCCTCTCGAATGGACTGTTTAGACATTCGAAAAGCTGTGGAACATGAAATTCATGCGATTGTGATGTACATCCATGGTCGACATCCACCGAAGGAGGCCAACAACAACAACAACAACAACAATGCATCCTTGGTGGTGAAAAATCGTGAATGAAAACTGGCTATAGCGTTAGCGGTTTCCAGGACAGAATCAGTTAGTCCATTATCTGTCATGATCGGAAAACACCGGGATTCAGCTTCGTAGGGTTTTTAGCGGTTCAATAAAGTATTTTGGGGTTTCGTTGTCTTTTTACCGTGAGCTGAAACTGGTGATATTTTTATCCTCCCGGATGAGATTTGTGACCTGATTCCGCAATTCACGAAAGTTTGCCCAGGCTTATTCTGTTCTGGCGACCTTGTGAATAGCCCATGCCAGATTTCGCTTTGTCAACCATTTTCTATTCCGACTGCGAATTCTGAAGTGTGGTTCTTTGCTATTATGTTTCGGGACGTATTTAGAATTGAAATGTATCATGTTGATAATGTAATCTGTCAGGATGTGTTGCTCACATCACCCGAAATTACACTCTACTACCGGTTTCTGGCTGTTTGCTGTCAGCAGGTGGAGACAGTAAGATTAGGTTCAGTGAGCCTTGAAACAGTAGTTAAATGGTAAACAAGATTATACTTGAATGCGACTGTTGCATAGGGTCCGTACAACGAACCACGATGTTCAAACACAGAATCACATAGTGATTCGTGGTCAAGCACTCAAGGCGCTTATGGATGACCAAAGTGATGTGTTGCTCACAGAAACCGGTAGTGGATTGTAATTTCGGGGGATGTGAGCAACACATGTGACAGCACTGTTTATATCGATCAACACTACCTTAGCGATGTAAACCATATCACAACTGCTGGACGAACAGAGCACAATGGAAACCGACTGACAGTATACTGCAGTTATTGGAGTTTTGTTTGCAGACGGATTTCAAATTCAACAATCATTTGTATAAGCAATTGAAAGGAACCCCAATGGGATCGCCAATCTCTGGATTGCTAGCGGAAGCCGTAATGCAAAGACTTGAACGTATCGCATTACCGCTGATCCAAACAAAATTCTGGATCGGATATGTCGATGACGCTTTCGTGATTCTAAAGAAAGAAAACTTGGAGGATGCGCACCGACTACTTAGTTGCGTCTTCAATGGAATTCAATTTACGAAGGAGACGGAATGTGACAACTGCCTACCATTTCTGGATTTGAACCTGCGAAGAACAGAAACAGGTAATCTATAAATAAGCGTATACAGGAAAGGAACACTCACGGATCAAATTTTGAACTATAAAAGCAAGCACCCGGCCACCCACATGCGAAGCTGTGTCCGAACACTGTGCAGCCGCGCAAAAACACACTGCAGTACTGGCGAACTCAAGAAAGAAGAGGAGAAATATTTATTCAAACTCTTCCGGAAGAATGGTTACCCAAAAAAGTTCATCATTCGCAACATGGACTCGACAACCCAATCGTGTGTGAACAACACGAACACAACAAGGTTAACGCTACCCTATATACATCATATCTCGGAGATTACCACAAGAATACTACGCCCACTCGGAATTAGTGTAGCACACAAGCCAGCTTCGACATTGAGAAGCAAACTAGTCAAGGTCAAGGACAAGCTGGCTAAGGAAGAACGAAACAATGTAGTGTATAGAATCCCGTGTTCCGTTTGTGAGAAATATTATATCGGACAGACTGGAAGAAGGCTGGAAACAAGGATAGATGAATACAAACTGGCTACACGACGACACGACCACAAATAAGTAATATCAGCACACATGGATCGAGAAGGTCACGAATTCAATTGGGAAAGAACAGACATCATCACCAAAGGCAGAACTCGTCACGTTCAAGAGTTCCTCGAAGCGTGGTATTCGACACCACAATCAATCAATTAACACATTCAAGAGGATGGGATCTACAGACCAATGAGAACACGCTAACGAGGATATGCAAGGATTCCAGCCAATCACAGTAGATAAGGTCGAAACGCAGCAGATAAGTTCGAATGATGCCCACCGCCCAGTTGCTTCGAAAGAAGTTTCGCTGATGATGTCATCTAGTTTGATGACGAAACGTCCGTAATCAACCATACCAGCTCGGAGAACAACTATGAACTACAATCCGGTACCTGAGCTACAAGTTTTCAAAACTAATCTTACTGTCTCCACCTGATGACCTCAAACAGCCAGAAACCGGTAGTGGAGTGTAATTTCGGGGGATGTGAGCCACACATCACTTTGGCAATCTGTCAGGGTTGTGCAATTCGAGTCCTGATCACTGAAATTTATATTATTTTCATCGAAAGCCCCCATTGTTTCCATCAAACCGATGTAATCCACTTTCTAATTCGTTTTGTTTGCTTTACCATTCTACTGGCTTTGCATACGTATTGAAATAGCAGAACGAGGTGGTACTGAACATTTTCAACGGCCGTGGCTTCAGCGGTTAAGACTAGGTCTAGAACAAATTTCTGCTGCAAATTTCGTTGTCGAGTATATTCGATTATACAGGGTGATGTAATTGAACAGTTTACGAAATCTGTAGTCTAATGATCGGAGTGGATGATCTACTCGGTTATATAGTTGAGGCAGATTAAAGTCTCCCATAATCAATAATTGCGAAATGCACTGTCTACCAACTTACTGCATTGCTTTCAAAAGTTTTTCATTATGTGCATCCGATGATGATTGTGAACGGTAAACTACACCAACGATGCAACCGTCTCCTGATTCGAGCTTCAATTTACACCATATACTGTCTTTCAGATCGAGATCAGTGTATGCAACTATCGTGCTGTATGAACGTTCGTGGCGGTAAACAGCTACTCCACCAGCTGTTCTTAAGCGGTCTCTCCGAAACCGGGTCATGTTTGGAATAGAGAGCTCACGATCGCTCACGTGAGGTTGGAACCATGTCTCGGTTATTAGTATGACGTCAAGTGAATGCTGATGACAGAGATCCTTCATTTCAGCAAAAGAGGAAAATATTCGTAGCAAAGGATGTGGATGGTGTTCACCTTGTGTTCGCCGAGCTTGCGTAGTTGTTCTTGGACGTTTCGCCATCAGGCTAGATGACATTATTAGCAAAACTTCTTTCAAAGCGTCTTGTAGTTGGAATTCGTTGGTTATTATACCGTTTTTTTCTACACGAGTGCCAACGGATAAACCTGACCCCGAAATCCTTAAAACGACGACCCCAAATCAACAATCCACGTGCATGGAAACTAATGGAACATCAAAACCGAGAATGGCTGGGAATGCTCATTTCAGATGCACACAATCGCTTGAAGAAATGCGCAGAAATAATCAACATTGAAAGACAAAAGTGTGAAGACCGATTTGGACCTAAACTAACGCAACGTTTAGAAAACGCCATCACAATACGACCCGAAAAGCAAAAGCCAACAAGCGACGTGACCTGGAAAACAAAATACACAATACCACCCCTTATCAGGACAATACCAGCGGGGAACTTTGGGTCAAGAACCTATTCAACAGACCCCTTACTGAGAATGAACAACACATTCTCGGACGCGGCCTCAACTTCAACTTGAAAGACGCTGATCACACTCAGTTTGTGGCTAATTCGGAGTCGATATTGAAATCTCATACCTTGTCAGAAGATACTCGCGAAGACGTCCGACAAAAAATTGTACCCGCAATTACCAGGAACATAGAACATACCTCACTCAATAAACAGGAAATCAAAGCATTGAACAAACTGAAGCGAGACCAGAACATCGTTATATTTCCCGCTGACAAAAGAAGAATGACCGTCGTAATGAACAAGACAGAATATATCGAGAAAGCTGAACAACTACTCCATGACACAACAACATACAGACGGATAAACGAAGACCTGACAAAACGACTTGAAAAGAAAATCAACGCAACATTGAAGAAATTGAAGTTCATGGGAAAACTGAATGGAGTAGAAGAAACGAAAATGAAGCCGCAAGACTCCACCCAGATTCTACGGATTACCAAAAATATACAAAGAAAATATTCCATTGCGCCCAATATTTCTTTGCCAGGAGGACCAACATACAAGTTATCTAAAGAGCTGCGGATAAAAGTGTTATACCTAGTAGCAGATTCGGAACATTCGGTCAACTCTGCCGAACAATTTTTGCAGAAATTGAAGAACGTGAAGATCGAAGAGGACGAACTAATGGTTTCTTTCGACGTAACGGCACTATTCACGTCAATCGACAGAACACTCGCCAAGCAAACTATATCATCTTTACTCAATGAAAAAGGAACGGAACAGAATGGAAATCGATTGACACACGAAAGTTTAATGGAACTGATCGAGCTGTGTCTTCAAACGCACTTCAAGTTCAATGGAAAGATATATGAACAAATCCGAGGAACGCCAATGGGATCACCGATTTCCAGCTTAGTTGCTGAGACAGCTATGCAACGTTTGGAACGAATTGCCCTGCCAATAATCCGACCAAAATTATGGATCCTCTACGTGGACGACACCTTCTTGATTATGAAAAGAACAGAACTGGATGAATCACATCGACTGCTCAATTGTGTATTTACTGGAGTCCAATTTACAAAGGAAACTGAAGTTGACGGCTGTTTACCATTTCTAGATGTTCAGGTGAAGCGGACAAGCGATGGAACGTTAGAGACCTGTGTCTACCGGAAAACTACACACACGGATGAAATATTGAACTTTCACAGCAAGCACCCGAACACTCACAAACGCAGTTGCGTAGGAACCCTATTCAAAAGAGCGGCAACCCACTGCAGTACAGATGAACTGAGAAGAAAACAAGAAGAATATCTGTTCAAAGTGTTCCAGAAAAATGGATATCCAAGAAGCTTCATACTACGCAACAGGTTTAACGCCCACAACAAAGAACCCCAGAAGAAAACAGAAGCAGACGCACTCTGCCCTATATCCAACATATCTCCGAAATCGCAGCTCGGGTACTTCGGCCACTTGGAATCGACATCGCGCATAAACCAGCATCAACACTTCGCAACCACTTCAACAACACGAAAGATAAAGTGGTAAAAGAAGAACAGTCGAATACCGTCTACAAGATTTCATGCAGAGACTGCGAAAAGAACTACGTCGGACAAACGGGTCGCAAACTCAGCACAAGACTACATGAACACCAGTTGGCCGTACGCAGACATGACCGGAATTCACTGATTTCAATACATGTTGATCAATTTGGGCATCAGTTCGACTGGGACCGCACAAGAATATTAGCCAGAGGAAACGACCGACGGGCGCGAGAATTCCTGGAAGCGTGGCACTCAACAACAAATTCAATTAACCAGCATCTCCAACTGGCTGCAACATATGGACCATTGAGAAACCGCTCACGGAGAAGCCATAACATGAACTCGACCAATCCGCGGGGATGATAGTGAAGGGACAGGCAAACGGTATAATAACCAACGAATTCCAACTACATGACGCTTCGAAAGAAGTTCTGCTGATAATATCATCTAGCCTGATGACGAAACGTCCAAGACCAACTACGCGAGCTCGGCGAACACAAGGTGAACACCATCATTCATTTCAGCTAGATTGTTTTTCCAGGCATTGTACGTTTGGTTGTGGTTTTCGTATGCAGTGAGGGAGCTGAAAGCTCGTCTATTGTCCGACCCTTTGAGAGTCGGTCGATATACCTGAAATCGTACACAGTAAAGTTATTTTATTTGCGGATGACGTCAAAGTTTGGACTAACGTGCGCACCATAAAAGAGGGCCAACTTTTACAAAATGATCACGATGCACTTCATACGTGGTCTTTGCGAAACTGCCTACCATTCAGCATAAAAAATGTAAAATGTTAAACGTCCATAAATTCCTTCGAATTCACATACTCTCTAGGATCTAAGCAAATTTCGTGGATTACGAAATAGAAAGACCTGGGTGTGTGGATTAGCAATAACTTGAAATCTTAACAGCAGTGTTTGTGGTATACAAAAAATCCTGCCAAACCTTGGCACTGCTCCGAATGGATCTTCGGTAGCTTCACAACAATGGAGTACACTGTTCAAGCATGGCTTCCATGATTGCAGTAGAATATTGCTTTGCTGCAACGGGTATATCACCGCGCCACAAAACATGTGGCCTGACTACACAGGCCATACGAAGAGAGGATAGCCACTCTGAACCTATTTGACTTTTTGTATCGCCGTGTCAAGGGTGACCGGATCTTGCTGTTCAACATCCTGGATACAGTGGATCACCCATTTGAACACCTGTTTCATCGGCAAGAAGCACGCAGTAGCAGATCTCATGGCTGTAAGTTAACCATCCCACACTCTAGATCAAATTGTCGAAGATTCTTCTTAGCTGCCCGAGTTTGCTAATTTGGAACTCTCTGCCCCCACAAATCATTTGTGCATCAAGCCTCAACTTGTTCAATGCTGAACTTGACAAGTATATGTTGACCAAATACAACCTCGCACCTTAGTACATAAGCTGACTTTCCCTACTAGCAAAACATCTTTGTTATCATTATGCATTCTTGACTTTTTTAAGATATGGTTACTCTAAATTATTTGCATTTTAGACCATTGAAACTATAAATTACTTTGAATGTTGAAGCCATCTCGTTCAAAAACTATTCTAGTATGTCAATAACAAAGCGTGAACTGATCCACATATGAGAATCCGCACAGGAGTGGTAGGCGCATCGCTCGGAAAGCCAAAATCCTAAGCTAACCGAGCCTATCCAATAAATTGAATTCAGCAAAATTTTGATCAGACACGTGCTCCTGATTGTTACGTAATTCTTGAACTGCTCAGTATGCAACCAAATCCCGTTTTTCCTTGTAATATTATTCCTGGTTCCCATATTATTATGATTTTTTGTAAATCTATATGCTTTTTAGACCATTAAAATTGTACGTACGGTTTAGAAACTTGGGAAATTTGTTAATGGGCGCTTGAGAATGCTGGTGGAGGATCTACTAATTTGTGATCCGCAGGAAATAAGAGTTATGGCAACACGTCAGCCTAGGATCCATCGAGAACCTACTAGATCATATACACTGGCCTTCGTTATGCCATCCAGAAGCCATCGCTCGGCCAGCACTTATGTGAAAACCGTTAAAATTTCAAAGAAAGAAAGGGGTCCGAGAAACAGAAATATACGAACAATGTGGGATTAAGGTGGGAACAACTTGCAAGTTTAACAGAAACCCCAAACTTGATAACGGCCTATGGCACACTATGGCAGAACTCTGAACTAAGTAAGTACGTAACATAACTTGAATGACCTCTTGAGCAATTTTAATGTATCATTTCGCCCAGGTTTTCTTCCTGTACATAGCTTGAACATGTAAGCAAAATACCACGTCGAGCGAACTCAAACTGAGCACATTCATTCGTGAGCTGCTTCATTCCCTTTTGTATTCCAAGTTAATTTTTCGCCATTCATCACACCCTGACATACCATGGCAACTGTGTGCCGTTGGTCAACTATCGTATGCCACATGATTATCGATTTCGATCGATTTTTAGCAAATCGATTAACCTGATGGCTATCACCTTCACCAAGGCAATAGACTGATAAGGTGGGCAGATTTGTGCTTCGCTTGCGTTTCGGTTCTTAGTTTACGGTAAAGCATTCATTGTTGTTAAGCAATTCAATTGGAAGAATTGACCTGAAATCAAAAATTAAGAAAGGCTTAGCAATCGCCGACGAAGTAATCAGTATAGAACCAACAACAATCCAATGGCGAAAGTGAGATAACGGGATGAAGATTTTGTGATACAACCAGTTATCAAACACAGGAATGCTTGTAACGTGTATAAGAAAATGAATACCACTCAGAAACCAATGTTTCGCACCCAGATATTACTAGATCTATACTGAAGTTATACTGCGCGGTTGCGTTTGACACAGAATGTTATCATGCTACGTCCAAGTTGATGCTGAAATAAGTAAAATCACAGATAAGCACTAAAAGATTGTCAACATGAGGCCAACATACTCGAAGCGATTCATGATTATTGCTGAAGGCATTTGTATGATATGTAAGAAACAAGCTTACGTATAAAAATTGTACAACACGCATGTCGGGCTTAGACCTGATGATGGTCCAACCAAAACCACACGGAGCCGATTAACACGAGCGGATACTACAACATACTGCAAAATTCGCTTAAAGCACCACGGACACTAACCGCAAAGAACATTCTAGAAATACGGGGTTTCGTGGACACACTAGAGTCTTTAACAATGTCTTCGTTCAATCGTAGCTGTCATGGCATTTATCCCGGTCATCATGTTTGGTCAGAGACTTGAAATGTGTTGTTTGTGTGTGAGATTGATTATTTAGCTACCCATGTGTTTTCCCGATCATAGTGTAAAAGAAGATTCGTTTAGGTGCAGTTTTAGGCTTCTGATTCAGAAAGAATACGAATCGGGGCACCCATTAGTTGATCGAAACCACGAAGCATTCATAGAATGAGCAATCCCTCATATCCACCGTTATCGGGCACTTTACGCGATCAACATTCGTTAGCTTGGGACAGGGTTAGACTCGAGGTCAGCAACCCCACTCTGTAAAAAC